>JASGXE010006556.1:0-19759 GCA_030068105.1 Sinentomon sp. SZTP_YWyxl
ATTTTCAAATTCATTGTTCAAATTAAAAGTCAAAAACTGTACATTGAATCAGAACAGATACTCTTCCGCAGAACCGGCACACCAGGTTTGAAGAGGTGGTGCTATTTCATTTGTTTTCGAGTCCGTTTGGAAAGTTCGTGACCAGATATGGTCGCAGTTTCTGTCAAAAGTGTGTGGGATTCCGCTCATTATTGGGGCGGATGTAAGCCTTGGTGTTGGGAGTCCGAATCTGACTGTGTGACCAAGTTTGTGACCGTGAAAATTCTGTGGCCAGTTACACATTTTCTGAGTTTGGCCAGATATGATTTTTACTTTTGAAAAAAATCCAATATTTGCCTTTGAGTGAACCCCCATCGGTTTGGGACAAAATTGGTTTTTGGTGCGTGACAGGCATGCGGACAGGTTTTATTATTGGTTGTGATCAGGTTTGGATCCGTGGAATATTCTTTCAGGCCAGGTACGAGTATGTGCATATTTTTGTATTTTACGCAATTGATCTTTTGGGCAATTTCCGCCGAGAAAAGGGGCGCTGGGACTTCTCTGATTTTTGGGTCGGAGGTATGGATTTGGCCTGAGGAGTTCGAACATGCACGTAGTTGAGTGCGGCGAGCTTAGTGTCTGTGGAAAATTCAATGGCCATGCAGTTACACCTCGTTCCATTTGAAGATATAATCTGCGAATGCTTCTCACTTTTCCATTGGAACATTCAGCAAAACTTTGATTTCTGTGCCGAATCCCCAGTTCTCCATCGGCTTTTCATCGTTGCAGGAATTCTGGTTACCCTCTAAGCATACCTATGAGTATTCTCAGGTCATATCTTCAAATGGAATGAGCTGTAGGTACATTTAACGACGTTTTGGCCGCATGTTTTACCGATAACTGAAGAGTTTGAGATTTAGGAAGCCATTTGCTATCCGCAACGCTATCTTTAGGATCTTGGCCTATCCGTCATCCAGAAACACATACTCTTTGACATGCATCTGGCGAATTGAGCAATTAATCATTTTTAGGTCATCACTTCTTTGCGCAAACCATCGCAAACGTGTCAGTGATAACGTGAAGAAAAAATTCCCGGACTTTTGGGCTGCGCTGTTTTTCAGTGAAGGAACGAATATTTTCAGGCCAAAATCAAAAATGGCTTCTCGTTTTTCTTTCTTCAATGCAGCTTCACATCTTGCCACCACATCTTTCTCCACATCTTGCCACCTCACAATGCTTGGATTATAGAGCTCAAGAACAAATGTATGGTTCTTTATGGCTTGGATCTTTGAGGTGTCTTCAAACACAACACCAATTCACCCCCATGCTTTGCAAAGTCGTCGTCGAACAAAAGATATTTCCCTCTTCGTTCTCTGCATAGCAGTCGCGCATTCTTCGAATGCCAGAGTTTTGTTTCCCCCTTGCTAAATATTAAAATCAACTAACTCCATTTGCGCAGAACTGAGGGGGAAATGAAAGAAAATGAGAGGCGGACATGCAAAGATTGGGAATAAAGTAGAATCGGAATAAACAAGACACGGAACTGGATAGACTGGGAACAAGGTCGAACGGGATCAGGCTCTACAAGGACTAGCCCAGACTGGGATTTGGGCAGACAGTGAACTGGGCAGACCAGGAAGAAGCCATACATGGACTGGGGTAGACACTGACTGGGCCAGACAAGGAATTAGAAATACGAGGACTGAGGTAGACGCGGAACTGCGTAGACTCGGAATAAGGCAGACTGGATCGCGGACGGAGAGAAAAAATCTACCTTATTCCGCGTCTTGCCAGTTCCGAGTCTTCCCAGTTCTGCGTCCCCGTTAATTCAAAATTCAAGTCTCGCAAATTGCAGACATATTCCTATAAGTGGAATATTCTACGAGGCAGAGACATGATCAAATAATGGTTAGAATTATCCCATGACCGCAAAACAAGTGAAAGACAAGACATGTGTGGTGCATTTTACACACTTTTATATGCTTCCTTGTCACCGGTCGAGTGATGAAAAGGTGAAAAGGAAGCTTGTCAAAAGAATAGCCTATATTATGGGGAAATTAACAATTCTGATTTTTCACCTTTTTGCCTTTTTCGGTCTCTTCGCCGGAAGGTTCACAGAAACAAAAGTTTCCTTCGGGGAAAATTTAGCGAAAATTGCTTTCTTGCTTCATCTCCTCGACCTCAGCAGCAAAGAACAAAGTTTTTTGGAAAAAGCAACTGCAGCAATCGCGCTACTGTCCACGCCTCAGCAATATCATTTCCGGCAATCCGTGGTTTCCACAAACTTGGCGCCTGTTTTCTTCCCATGCTTGGAAAAAACCCACAATTCACTTACCTTGTTGATCAGTTGTATCCACGTCCATGCTGCTCAATTCGAGGCCAGTGGAATGTTTGTCAAAAATGTGCTTGTCGAAATTTTCTCAATGTCGTCTGGGTTGGCACTACGATCTTTGTCATCTTCTCATGTTTACCATAGGCTCGTTAAATCGTTGGTATACGACATTACCCAATAGAGGTCCCAATTCAAATGTTGTGGACCGACGAGCAGGTGGGTATTTCCTGGGCCTAGCCGAGAGTTAAACTGAAATATATAACAACTGTTCACATTTGAGCAACCGTGAAAATTGAAAACGTGAATTTCAGGCGGAACGGAATTGTTTCCAAAGTTATTTTCTGGCGGCACTTTTAGGTGCAAAAGTTTGCGTTGCAAAATTCCTGCAGTTTTCAATTTCGATTTCGTTGGCACCATTTAGATTTCGATGGCAGCTATCAACCGAAAATGCGATGAAACCACTGTCCAGCGAGTGAAAAGCAAGGAAAAATGCCGTCAGGCTCCTGTCAAGCAGGTTAAAATACCATCAAGCGTATGTTAACCAAAAGAAGATGCCATCAAGCGCCTGACAAGCAAATCAAAATGCTGTCATGTCCTGTCAAGCAACCGAAAATGCCGTCAAACCCTCGGCAAATACTCCCATTTCGTGAGACCTCACAAATCAGGAGCCAGTTTTTTCAGCGACATAATTACGGTAACAGTTCGGAATACCTGCCGACATTGAACTGAACGAGTTATCACCATTGCTCTCTGATATACGTAAAGATAAACCCAGCTAAACCGAACCTAACCTGACCTAACCCAACCTAACCTATCCTAACACACCTATCTTGACCTATCCTGCCCCACCCACATCGTCTTCATCTTCCTGTCCTATTTTGGCCACTTGAGCTTGTGTGAAACTGTTAAAAAAAAGTTTAGCTTTTTTCAGATGTCGGCAAGTATTCCGAGCAACCATATACTTACGCACTCCGAAAAAATCTTTCCCATACGAACTGCTTTAATTACGAGTGAACCAAGCCAACGCAGGACGGACAATGGTTTGCTTTCTCTTCTCCAATTTTCGAGGTCAACGTATCTTTCAATTCACGGCAAAAAACGTGACTTGGTTCCGGCATCATGCCGTTGTATAAATTTTCCTGATGGTGCACTGCCAGCTTTGCCTTTCTTGAACTGTAATTTTAATAGCCAGATTCTTATTCCATACTTTTTCCCATCAGATTTGCCGATTGCATTATTTTATTTGTTTCTGGCATTTAGCGATTTTTTCACCTCGCCGCTCATCGCGATCCTTGCCTTCTTCTATTATCATTGGAATTTTACTAGGTGTTTTAAAGTTTCGTTTTCAATTTATCACATATCTGGTTTTTCAAGTTTTTCATCAAAATTGTTGTATTTTCTCTGCATGGTCACACATTTTATTTTCAAGTCAAATTCAATGAAAGTTACCTTCCAGCATGATCCAGTGTCGATCATATTTTTCTTTTCTGCTCAAAAATTTGAAAGTGTTCCTGTCGTTCTCCAATATTGTATATCCTCCGATTCTCTAATTGTCCTGTCTTTTCTCACTTTTCGACATGCAGCACAAAGCTATCCTTCTTGTGCCATTTTGTCTTTGCCCATAACTAAAGTTTCGCACTTTCCTTTCAGCGATACACTTTCATCCGGCCATCCCTTTGTGCCACTGGTTTGTAATCTTTCCTCCCGAAAGTCTCATGTAAACACACATAATCATGACATGGCGAAAGATGCACTGGTTAATTTCTTGGTGGTTAACTGCCGCTCACTGAATTCTGCTCTTAAAAAAGATGAACTCCATGCACTGATCAGTGACCACAATGCGAATGTATTACTTTTGTCTGAAACGTGGCTCTCACAGGATGTTGGTGATCAGGAATTATTTTCTGATTTCAATTTCTTTAGGACTGATCGCTTGACCAGAGGAGGCGGATCGTTGGTCGCTGTTAGGTCCGACATTTTGAGCTTTCCTATTACTTCCATCCCTGGTTTGAATCCGTCATTTGAAAATGTGTTAGAAATCGCTTGCTGTAGAATTATTATAGGGAAATTTCCGCTTGTTCTTCTTTCTGTATATTTCGCACCTCCCGTTACATCACCAGCCATTTCTCACTTTTATGATTTCTTGACCGTTTTGCATCAATCTTTCCCTTCCATGAATTTGATTGTGGCGGGTGATTTTAATTTACCGCGTATAAATTGGAGTCGAATTAATTACGTAAATGCGAGTAGCATTGAAGCACAATTCATTGATTGCATGCAAACCTTTGCCTTAACACAACTTGTCTTAGAACCAACCAGATTTTCCACCAACGGTAACCACAGCATATTGGATTTGATGTTTGTTAATTTCGATTATCCATTAATTGGTGTTAAAGTAGTCGACGGAATATCCGACCACCAGGCTGTGTTAGGCAGTCTGAGTGCTCGGCATCTGTTATCCAATGCCCAGCCTTCCACCACCATTTTAAAACCTGACTTTAGGTCAGTTGACTGGTCCTCAGCCAGAAACCTTCTCCGTTCAAATTTACTCTATTTTAGCAACATGGCTTTGTCATCTGACCCAAATTCGTTGTGCCAACTTTTTTGCAATTCTTTGCTCCAGATTCTTAGCTCTGTGCCAATGAAATCCGTCAGGCAAACTTCTGATTATCCTTGGGTGAATCACAAATTAAAGACTCTTCTTCGGAAAAAACGCAAAATTTCTGCAAAATACGCCAAATCCAAAGCCCCGGATTTGTTAACTCAATTTCTGGGATTAAAAAAGGCCGTTAAGTTGTTGAATAGAAAGCTCTTTTCTTGTTATATTACTAAAGCGATTGCTTCGCCATTTTCTAGCGTTTTTTGGAAATTTCTTAAATCTAAACGTACTGGCACTCATTGTAGTTCTGTACTTTCTTCCGATGGTTCTCCTATTGTCGATCAAAATATCATAGTTAAGTCTTTTGCTTCGCACTTTGCATCTGTTCATGTGCCACCAATTCATTCGCCAATATCCAACCTGCCAACTCAAAATTGCAACTCATCACTTGCTCATCCGTCATTGTCCTCATCTGCAAGCTGTACTGTATTTTCTTCGCATAATGTTTTGTCTTGTAATCGTTCTGATGTTTTAAAATTCATATCATCTTTTTCTGTCAAAAACTCACCAGGCAGTGATGGCATCCCCAACACGTTAATTAAGTCTCTTTCCTTTGAGTTAGCAGATTACTTTGTGGCCATTTTCAATTGCATTTTTCGCACTCGTATTTTTCCTGCATCGTGGAAGAAAGCCATTGTTGTCCCCATTCCCAAGAAAACCAGGTCAATTGATATTGGGAACTTCCGTCCCATTTCGATACTTCCGAGTAGTGCAAAGCTTTTCGAAAAAATTCTTGCCCGCAACATAATAAATTGCCTTGATGACATCAATTTTCTGCATCCTTTCCAGCATGGCTTTAGGAGTGGACTATCGTGCGAGACACAACTGGTTGAGTTTGTCCATGATATAAGCTTATCACTTGATCACAAATTGCCTGTTCATGCCATTTTTATTGATTTTCAAAAGGCTTTTGACATCATTTCTCACAAACTTCTTATTTTTAAGTTAAAGTTGTATAATTTTCCTACGGACCTCGTTGAACTAATATCCGCATACCTACTGGGTCGTTCTTCTTCAGTAAAATGGGGTGGTGCAGTCTCCAAGGAATCATATATCAATTCTTCCGGGGTACCCCAGGGAAGCGTCCTGGGCCCGTTGTTATTCTTGCTCTTCATAAATGATATTTCCATAGGTCTTGATTCGAAAATAAGGCTTTTTGCCGACGACCTTGTCATTTATTGCCCCGTTAAATCGCAATATGATGCAGTGATTCTTCAAAACGACCTAGTTAAAATTGATAATTGGTGCAATAAATGGGAGATGGGGATAAATACAAACAAGTGCGCTTTCATGTGTTTTCAGAGACCTCGAACTGCATCCAGCTGTTCTGCGAATCTACTGTACACCATTAAAAACGAGCCTGTTGCCAAGGTAAACTCTTTCAAGTATTTAGGTGTAATCCTAGACGAGCATCTAAAATGGGATGAACATGTGAGTTATTGTGTGGCTAAAGCACGAAAAGTTTTGGGCCTTTTACAGCGCAACATGTCGCTGGCGTCAAGTGAAGCAAAATTTAAAGCCTTTATATCTCTCGTACTTCCCATTCTTTGAATATTCAAGCGTCGTGTGGGATCCTTACCTTCATTACCAAATTGACGCTCTTGAAAGGGTCCAGAGAAGAGCAGCCCGTTTTATTTCTGGCGAGTTCTCTTTTTCATCCAGTGTTTCTCAACTTATTCAGTCACTTGGACTTGTGCCACTTGTTCAGCGTAGAATGACTAAACGACTTAAATTTTTCGCAAAAATCATACGTTCCAAACTGAAAATCAAAGTCCCTTCTGAATACACGTTGCGTTGTCCTCAGCGCCGTACTGATAATGGACTTCATTATATGTGGCGCCGCTTATCGTTAAATGTTCATTACAACTCTTTTTTTCCAAGAACGATAAGAGATTGGAATTCTCTCCCTCGCGATTCCATCTTAATCACTAGCACATCACGTCAGTTAGTTATTGGAGATCATGCCTCATAGTCATTTTTTTATCGTATAAGAATAATATAGGGTTTCGGCTTCAACATTCATGCTTTTCTTTTAAGTCGCATTTTGCTGGTCTTTTTGTGGTATTTTTAGTGTTTTTGTGATTTGTCTTTAATCGTCTGTCGTTTTTACCAAATTTGACAATTGCTGTGCTCAGCCAACATCTACCAAATATTTTTGTAGATGTGTTTTTTGTGTATAAATAAATAAATAAATAAATATTTATCTTGAAGACAATCAGAAACTGGAATGGCCTTCCTGCTCCATTTAAACATTCTGCTCTCGTGCACGTGCATCCCCGGGCGCAGCACTTTTTTCAGCTTGCTTTTGGACACAAATTTGCTGACAATCTTTTTTATCTTTGTTTTATCGTCATTTTTGCTTCGATTTGTCAACAGTTTGTGTCGTCCCATGAAGCCAAGCAAGAGCAGTTTGTTTCGACACAAAAACAAAAGAAGAAATCGGAGTCTTTTGGCCAATTCGAACGATTCGAAACTTGATTACAAAAACTTGGAAGTGTAACGAGATGACGAATCGATGAGAAAGAGTCAATGAGTCCGAATGCACATGTGAGCAGTTTCTCTCTCTCTCTCTCTTGAAAAAAAATTGATTTCACTGCTTTCAGAAACCGGGACACACGATCACAGTTCGGCCGCGAACAGGGGCACGCGACCACAGAAGTGTTTGCAAATCCTGCGCTGAGTTCAGGTCAGGAAAAGCCCTCCAATTGATCTGATCTGATGTGGCAGTGGCAATAATTGTTTTCTGCTTGTGTTTTCACTTGCGGCTGGAGCTCGTTCGCTCCAAATTTGCCGAAAAGCGCATCAACCAACCCAACCAATCGAAACAACCTACCCAAATCAACATTGGAGCTTCCGAGGTCCAGCCATTTCTGTGTTTCATCCCGCATCCGCGCTCCAAGTTGCATTGCTGCAAAGCAAAAATCCAGGGATCCACATGCACGCGGCGGAGCACAGATGAGTCCACAACAGTGATTTGACTCAATGCAAGTGGAGAGGAAAGACATTTTCCGACTCCCTGAGTGAGTAACATATCTACAGTACATCACAAAGGGAACAAAACGCAGTCATCTGGGTGTGGGACAACAAAGGAGGGAGAAATAACTGCAGAGCACCATGACCATGACAGCACCTCCCGCACAGAGCAAAAAAGAAATAAAAAATCCCCCATTCGGACAAGAGGAAGAAAATGTATTGGCGTCATGCAAGCGTCAAGGGCCACCACAAAGTGTGCGAAGACGGGAAAGAAGGACAGGAAGTCTGAAGAAGGACCCACTGGGTACAGGGTGCTTTTGTCGAAAAAGGTTCCTTGAATCGGCACATGTGCATTGGGTGAATTTGGCACTGACCATGGCTCAGAAATTCATCTGAATCTGTTGATGTTCCAAAATTGGAGAGCAACAGCGAGTGGTGGATAAAATGGCACTGGTGCGTTTGGTGGCCCCCGAGCTTAGACGACCACACACCAGGCTGCGTTTACACACCCTCTTTGCAAAAGGCGATGTTATCGGACTTTCGTTCTTTTGGAATAAACAATTTTTGGCATGGCTGCATTTAGAGGCTTGCACGTCGGCTGCATTGGTTGAAAGGGAGCGCACAAAAAAGGTGTGTCATATTGGCCCAACCAATTGTGTTTCATCTGCTACTGGCGCACGCCTTTCGTGAAATTCTAAAAAAAAATGAAATTTTTATGCTGCCGGTGATGTCATGCCCTGAAAAAGGCCTGAAAAGGGCCTTTGGTTGTATGCAATCTCAGCGCCCTTCACTCATCACTTTATGAGGCGTAAATATGTCTGATATCCATTGAAAGATGATCGAGGGTTGACTGAGAAACCAGGTCGATGGGAGATGGATTTTGTATTTGCCAACCTTTGTGTAACCTTTCTCACCCACCATCTCTCATCGTTCCTCCACACAAGTTACAGGTATTACTCCTGCATCAAACGGTCCCGAAATCACGAGGCTCGTATTTGCAAGTGGTCTCATATCCCAAGCAACCCACCCGCAGGTAGGTGAAGCATATTGTGAGCACAGGTATATAGGTACCTTCTTTTTGCGCGACCCCTTTTAAGGAATGCTACCATTGCTTCTCTTCCAAACAACCTTGCCAAACGTTTGCCCATGAAAGAACGAAAATCAAGGGGCGTGCCCCAAACAGAACGAAATCAAAGGGCGACAAAATCGCCTCAATGCATTCACCATGTTGAATTTCCACGTTTCAACCCACTCACGTTTCTGCCAATGCCAGGTTTCGAAATCCATCCAATTGTAAAAGAACATGTTTGCTTCAACCTGTTGCAATGACTGCTATCAATATTGCAATGCTGTGCCTTTTAGTGGTTCACCATTTCCCAAATGCGCATCCGGCAAACAAACGCGTGCGATAGCGCAGCCCAGTGTATGGTGGTCTTAGCTCGGGGGCCACCAAACGCACCAGTGCCGATAAAATTCCCTCACATTTTGATTTAATATGCTCACATAATATTTTGGAAACAGAAAAATCTACATTATAACCACGCACAACTTCCGCCCTGCGTGTCCATAGTCAAGAGAGTTCAGAGAATCTTTATTTTTGAGAGATTTTCATCGATCTTGCCAATTGCGTAACAATTTCACTCCGAAAAAGCGCACATCTTGCAATCAATTGCCAATCAAAGAGTCGCCGTTATTTCTCGACCAGGCATTGGAGAAATTTCAAAGGTCTGACAAATACGGTTATCCAATTTCAGCAGGGCCTGATGCAGTTTCACGCCACACCCGACTGTCGTGATGAATTCCGGCGCCTGTTGCCACTGATTCTACAAATTGTTAAATGGCGTCTGAGTTGAATGGCAGCTGTTGTGAAAACCAATGTTCTTGCAATTTTGGCTGGCACATGTTTCAAATTCCAAGACGAGCCAAAGATTTCTTCCATGGGGATAAACCTGTCAAAACGCCTTGTCAACGTGTTTCAATCATCAAAAACTGCAAGTCACAAACTCGAATCAGGCAATTTTCCCCTCACTCCGTTATCGCCAGATCCCCCTCTTCGAAAACGCGAAAACTGTCTTCAAATAAGCGTCACTGCAATATTAAAAGAACTTGATCTCCCCACCCTAGAAAGTCGCCGTCGAATGCACCGGCTAAACTTGTTCAGAGACGTAATTGTAGGTGAAGTTCATATTTTCTCCTTCCTGTTTCCTATTGTCTTAAAACCACTCAAAGGCGTACAGACAATGGCCTGAACTTTATTCTTCCCTTTTGCAAAAAAATGTTTTTTTCATCTCTTTTTTTCCTCGAACCGTTACCGACTGGAACGGCCTTCCCTCCTGACCTCCTATTTTGTGAAATGCTATTGCTCGCGTGTCTCGCACCACGATCTTGACGCCCATTCTTTGATTTTTTACGTCAATCATTGACTTGTTTTTATCCCTTTTCCAGTCTCTCATTTTTACACTGACTTGACTGTGCTCGCGTGTAATTTTTTTGTTGTGTTGACTGTTTGTGTGTGTTACAGTGCCGTGTCAATTGCTCACTGTTTTTGAATAAAAATGAAAATAATAACGACAAGCCAAAACAAGCCAGAATGAGGAAAAATCAAAAATTAAACAATTTTTCTGGGAGGACCAACACTTTCATGAATGACCGGAATAACTTTCCATCCACCCAGATCAACCTATTCCTTCACCAAATCTGACTTCAATCGTACCACGGGATCGCCCAAAGACACTCCAAAGTGTATGGTCCAATTTTGCTATTCAAATTCCTAAAACTATCAAAACTATCAAAACCAGGCAAGACTTTCCAGATTCATTTCCTGCACATCCAAATCTTCTTCGCAAACAAATCTGTGCTCAATCGCACCACAGAAGCCATATCTCCATTTTGAAGATGCAATCTGCGCGACCCTCGTGTGCTGAAGGGAACGAGAATTCTTGCAACAATGTAAAATTACCATTTGCACCTCGCGTCCGTCTACATTCTCACAAATGATTATTCGTCTCTGCACTGACAATGGCCACTTTATTGAGCACACCATCTTGAAATTTAATAAGCACTTTATCAGGTTTTTCTCCGTACAGTACCCGAGTGGAATGCACTTCCTTCCTCGGCTCCACTTTTTGCGTGGTTTGTCATATTTTTCCCCAGTGACTTGATATATCCCTTTTATTTAGTTGCAGCCCAGATCTCTCTCCCTCGAATTGTCATCTCATTTGTTTTTATTTCCTTTCATTTTATTGTTTGACATTTGCGTTCAATTTCATTGTTGTGATTTAAATAATCAATAACAAATTCTTATAAAATTGGTTGCTTATTTGGCACGGAAATGGAAGCTTCGCTGTATTTTTTATGGCTGGCCGTGAATCATTCTCAGTTTGCGCCTATCAGGTGGAATCAGGCGGTAAAACTCCAAGTTAGATAATCTTCCAACCTCCCGCAGCTCTCCCAGTAAATCCCCAAAAATCACCCCGAAGTTAAAACGTTTTTCGGCGATCGAATTCCAGAGTGTTTTCTGTCAATTCCATGTCTCCACATCGAGATGTATATTCGTGCCAAGATCGAAAGTCAGAAACAATATCCCGATACGCTTTATCCAGAAAATCTTCCCCAAATACTCAAAACGGACAAAATTAGATAAAAACCCGAGAACGTGTCAAAACGTTTTTACACTCGTGCTTGTACGAACCTCCCAAACTCTGTCTACTTTTGCATGTTTTCTCAAGGAATTTCAAGAACTCGTGCAAAGTGACATCTGAGACATTTAAACTCGTCCCCACCGGCAACGAGAACAAACTGGTCGAAGCTACCACGCCACAGTGTTTCCCTCCCCTCCCCTTATTCACGTATAAAAAAGACGCACAAAGGGACGGCGGAAATTTTTGCTCTACTATCCATCGTTTCTTCGGAAAACATGCACGTCATTTGAAGGAAGGTGGCATCGGTCCCCTGCCGAGAAATCCCTCCAATGGTTGGTTGACCCCCGACCCTGGTCCTTTGGTTCGCTCTGGACGCTGTGGTGGTCACCAATTTTGGAACCGAAATAAACTCTGAAATGTGTTCAAATTTCAACAGAATCTGAGGAACTCCGCGTCCCCAGACTCCTCGACTTCCCCCTCAAGAACGTGAAATGAAATCTCCGCCACAAAATCTCTTAAGACCCCATTGCAAAATGTGCAAAAAGATATTGCAAAACCGAACAATCTGAAATTCTACAAGAAGTTGCAATTCCGTCATTTGATCAAGGATTTACAGTCCTTCCAGAGAGGTCAAAATGACAAATTGCTCAGTGTTTGTTTCCTACAGCGCGTCCAATGAAACACAGGAGCTGCACAGCATTATTCCTGCTGTCGGGACGCCAAACCACTCCTGCTTTAAAATTTAAACTGAACTATATTTCTACAGCAAGCAGCCTATTTCCTGACCCTTTACTGGTGACTTCCGGAGTTCCTCAAGGTATAGTAAGCTGGGCCACTTGCCATGAATTTTGCCGGCGATGCCATTGTGTTCTGTCTACAAATTCGCAAGAAAGAGGACTGCCAATTGTTTCAGCAGGATTTTAAACAGCCTTTGTGCATGGTATGAGCAGGCGCGCCTAAATTAATGCCAATAAGTGCAATTCATCCCTTTCTACGAAACAAATGCGTTTAAAGTTCTCCATTGCTGTCGTTCTTTCGACTTTCATAAGAAAACAGAACTATGTCTGAAATTCGTATCTCGACGTCGTGTTTGAGCAGCTACTCTGAAATAATGGCTTATGTTGCACGAATCTTGGAAAAAGCAAACTCAGCCCTTTATTTAAAAGCGAACAAGAATTAATTATAACAAGAAAATTGCCGGCCTCCGACACCCTGACGCATGATTCAATGCATCCAAAGCAGCCTTGCCGAGCAACAAGGTTCATCATAGGCGACTTTCAGGAGCAACATGTTTTTTTGGCATGATCGATCAGTGTTCATAATATTGAATTGACATCACATACCAGGCATGACCACGCGTAAGAGAATAGTGCAAAATTCTAATTCATTATTTCTACAGTGGAATGGTTTACTGTTTCTTGCAGAAAAGAAGGTTTCTCTCAACGCACAGCAACAAAATGTGAGATGAACAAATGTTTCAATTTCACTACACCGAGAACCCCAACTTAACCTAACATATCCTAACTTAACACAATCTAACCGCGAGCAACATCTCTACAACTTCTAACCAAGTTCTTTTTCCATATTGTGTTGAAATTATCCCTGATTATCTGACGGGCCTAACGGCGCACGAATCACCAATTTGTAAACTGATTTCAATAAATGAATGAATGAATGAACCTCACCTAACCTGACCTAACCGACTAACCCGATAGAAAAGGCTCACGTTGTGCCGTACGATGGCGTAAAAGGGGGAATATAATTGCACGGCCAATAGCACAGCTTTTTTTCTGAAAATCTTTCCCTGCGATTATGCAATTGTGTTTCCCCCTCATAAAGGACTTAACCCCTTAAAAATTTGGCCGGTCTTGAAATACTTTGCAACTTGTTCAATGCAACTTGAGCAAGGTGAGTTGATCAGCAGGCGGCCGAGGGAAGTGAGTTCGCCGTTGCAAAGTACGCGGACATTCTCGTGCGACTGTGTCGTACGAGTCGTCGCACGAGTCTTGCTTTTTGCCTGACATTCGCACAAAAACAATTCCTGGATGGTTCGCTGACTCTGTGAACACAACGGTCGCACAAAACAAAATCATCGCTCACAGTGTCGGAAAATGAGTGCTTTTGGCGACTTGGGCTTCTTCAACCCTGGCTTTTGGGTTTTCCGCTTTTTCGCCTTTTCGTTTTCGTTTCTTTTCCTTTTTCTTTTTCTTTTTTTTTTTTTTTTTTTTTTTTTTTTTTTGTGTTCCTGATGGCTGGCAAATCAACAACCGCGACCAGCATTTTGCAACAGTGGGACTTTATGTTCAGCCTGTGAAGCACGCAAATGAAGTCCGATCTATTTCTTCTACCCACTGCTCTTTTCAATTTCTCAACTCAATTTCTTTTTTGTTGTGCTGCTCTTTATCTGCCCGTATATCACCTTCGGCTGCAGGCCCCGACCCATCCCATCCTTGTGGTTTTGCTGCAAAGGATTTCCGGGCCATCCACTCTTCAAATGCAATGTTCAATACGAGAACCAAAATACCTACAGCAGGGCACCCGAAAATGCATGCGTAAAAGAAATAATATCTCACCAATTGCACAACGATCGTTGCATTGTATTTGTATTTTAGCAATAATCATGTGTGCCGGAGTGCCTTCGCAGATTAAAAAGTACCATTGGATCATGGGGATGATTCGACGAAATTCGCCTCTGGAAACACAAAGAAAACATTCCAACAACACGGCGAGTATTTCAATGCGATGATGGTGGGCAGCTTCAGTTATTTTTTGGCCACCTGATCCAAGTTAGAGATTGTCGTGAAAGCAAATGAAATAAAGGACTCCACTCCAGACCGCTTCTTGCTCTGAACAGCCGACAGCCCGGTGACGGGGGGGTTGGGCCGATGGGGATGGTTTTGCCCCAATGTGGTGATATCACCGCTCCCTTTTGAACAATCTCCCGTTGAACAATTTAATCGTTACTGTTGGCATCATGGAGTTTTTTTGCCATGGGAAGAGAGATATCTCATCCCCTCCAGCGGTTTGTTCGCACAGTTCCATGACGAAAGAACAGGCAACCAGAAGGAATCATGTAGGCCTATAAAGACCTTCAATATCGGAGCTAATGTCAAAAGTCCTCGAACAAAGGCGAAAGTTTGAAGTACTGGTTCGTGTAGGGGCCATCTAATTTCCACAGAGTTTGGTGCAACTTCACGCCTCACACGAGTGTCATGATGTTTTGCGGCGCATGCTGCCATTGAATCTAAATGGCGCCTGAGTTAACAATGAACTCCTATTTCGAAGACTTTTGATAAGCTCCGTATATTGAAGGCTCTGGGCCAATACTGTGGAGGCATCACATTCTCTGCTTTTTGTTGCAGAGAGTGGATCACTTTTCTCCCTTTTGTTGCTTCCAAAAACAGCCACACGAATACAGGCCGGCAAAAAGTACAATACGGTTGACCCAGCCCAACCAGTGTTTTCCACAAAAAAAGTTCTGACCCACAAAAATGGGTCGGAACTTTTTCATGTGGTTTGATGGAAAAGTGTCCAAATTCGTACTGATCAAATTCGCGGTGCACTCCCCACTCACGTGGATGATTATTGTTAACGGCAATCAAAAAATGACAAACCAGACAAACAAAACCAAGAAAAATTCGGATTCAGTGTGGGAATAGAACTTTACCTTTTGGGATTGATTTTATCATTATTTTAACGCACAAACAGCTGAAAGTCATGTGGCGCGTCGCTGTCAAGCACGGCCAATATGCAATCCCAGGAAAAATCGAAACGGAATGGAGGCCGACATTTGTGAAAATGTAAAAATGCACTTGGAAATTGACTTTTAGTTGCGAAACCTTCTGCATCCCGGACGTCACTTTACAAACCCTGCCGCGACTTTCGATGGCCGGCCGGGGCCCCCAGCGAGCATTGTGTTTTTCTGAGAGGGGGCAGGGTTAGGTCAGGTTCAGATATAGCTTTGGGTAAAAAATATTTTTTATTTCTTGCGAGAACGGGCCCCAATCGATTTCTTGCGAAAAACAGGGCCCCAATCGAACATTCTTGATCAAAACGCGCTCTGACATCATTAGTCGCAGCAGGGTTTGTAAAAACGCGCACCGGACTGCACACATGGAATACCCGAGTACGCGGACATAATTTGTTGTTTCTTTTGTTCTCACCTTTTCATAAAAACTAATAAAACCTGATGAAACCTTTTGCCCACATTTTCTTATTGTCAACCAACTGCTCTGCGTCTGCTTGCTGCTTGCTGTCAACCAACTGCTTGCTTTTGTCTTCAAAACATCCGCGAAATTGTCTGTTCAAATCTGGTCAGGGTTACGGAAGTATATGTACTTATTTCCGAAATTTTGCCCGAGAATTATCTGCATTTAACATTCTTGTTTGCCTTAACGTATCTGGTTCTACTTTAAAATTCCGGAAGATTTTTGCTTCTTTTGTTATTGCTGTTATTCTTCAGGTTGAATCTTTTTTCTCTGATTCTTTTTGTCGTTTAGACAAATTTTTTGTCAAGACAGTTTGTCTGAAAACAATTGTTTCAAAGTTGAAGCGTTTCCCAAATTTCAATGTTGGTTTTTTAAGCGTTTAGATGCTACGGTGTTTGGTGAGAAGCTAACAAAGGACAGTTATCATCAGTGAAATCATTACCATCATTATCCAATATGAGCTGCCAGTCATGCGGCCGGTAGCTCGGCGGAACCTTGCTGCACACCTTGGGCTCGCAAGGAGAACAATGCCCATAACCGTCGCCAAACTGCGCTCTGCATTCAAAAGAAACGACTCGAATCACTTTAACGGCAATCCGCAGGTTGTCCGAGTCATGATCAGCAGAGCGGAGACGTGTGGCTTTTGTGATATGCGGTTCTTTGTAGTGTTAAAACCTGCAAAGCCTCTGTCTGCGGACAACAGGTCACGCCACGATAATCTGCTTTCTTGCCACACATGCGGCGGAGAGATCATGACGGGGGTAACGCTAACTCCGAGCTGCGAGGTAAATTTTTGCCATCTGCTCCAATGGAAAAAATTTACCTCGCAGCTCGGAGTTAGCATTACCTCCGTCATGATATCTCCGCCGATGGTCCCTCTGCGAATAATGCCTAAAAGAAATCCGGCAGTACAAGGCATCGAACCCAGGTCCTTCGGATCAAGATCCGCGTTCGCCACTGGACCAAAGCGACAAGACAACTGCTTGTGCGAAAACTACAAAAACTCCAAGACGGGATTCCGAAATCGACAAAAAAGGTCGCTGTTGCTCAAAAACGCATTTGCTGCGCTGAATTCCTCAAATGCGTAAACAAACAAATCGATCATTTTATTTGGAACAGAAATCACACCTTTTTGTGGGCAAACTCCTCTTTTCAAAGCTTCTCTGTCCAACTTCGCTCCTTTGCCAAGTTCTTTTCAATGTGAGTCGGACGAGAACTGATGGTTGCGGGTTCGATTCCCGGTCGGGACACGAGATTCCGCGGCACAAATTGAGTGTGCATCCTCCTTCGGTGAAGCATGGTGTATTCGGGCAGAAAGACAGACTTAAAATGGCCAGTCATTTTGTCCTTCGGATGGAACTTTTGTAAGTGGAGGTCCCGTGTCCAGCATTACATTGTGCGCGTGCCGAGGTCGGTCATCGTGCGGGTTGGCTTTGCCGGAAACGGCGGCAGTTCTGACTGTGGCCTTCGAACCTGGAGCGGTGGGTGCTGGAGCAATTGCACTCGGATGCCGTCTCCTCGCCGGGACCCATTGATTGTGTTCCCTGGAGCCGTGGGTTCTGGAGCAGTACAGGTGATATTTTCCAGTGGGTACCTCGCGCCGAGTCGTCGGGCTGATGTCACAACAAAAACATGCCGGTGTCCGGTGTCTTCTAGGACAAGTGGGTTTCCAAGGGAAAGTGACCCTTACCCTTGGCAGGCAGGGGTTCCGAGGGGAGGAATGACTGAGCTCGAGAAAATTTTGATATTTTAGAGTGCATTTTGCGCATAAATTTGTGTTTTTCTTGTTCTCTCACGCAAAAAGGAAACATCATGGGAAGGCGAGGAATTTTCCCATCCGTCCCTAAAATTTCCTCTTTATTTCTCAGTTTTCAACAAAATCAAAAAAATGTGAATTGTTGCAAATTCAAATTCGACGGAATTGGTGTTCGGAAAACGAACAAAAGAAGCAAGAACAGGGGTGTGTAACGAGGTCCCCATGCATCAACAGACTTTTGCTCAGCTCCTGCGGGCCTTGCGACACTCAATTCGAAACCACAAATTGATTGCCTGATTCGCCGGGGCAATTCATTGACATGAAATACTGCCATCTGCCGTCTCAATGTCGCATTCCATTTTGGTGTTGTTTGGCCATCTGCACTTTCTCATTTGAATTAATTTTTAATCTTCATGCCAGCATTGCCAGCCCGGAGAAGCGAAAAGAGGAGCAAAAATTGCCTGCCTCCAGAAAACCCCCAACCGCGCACGCTGTTTTTTATTTGTGTAGAATGTGACTGGAACGTTGCCCCAAAGCAGGTAATTTGGTCGCCCTTTGGTTTTGGCAGTATAAGTTGCCTGAAGGTTGCCCTGAAAACGTTTCGGAAACATTGCCGCAGTTTCTTTTTCAAACGCTTGAAGTCAGCTCGCCACTAAACGTTGTTGCAAGGTTTCAATTCAAATCGTTGCTCCGCGAAGGTTTGGAAAACATTGACCAAACGTTTTCAAAGTCGCGCAACTTTGAAGGGCGACCAAATCACCAATGGCAACGTTTCTGCAGCGTTCAGGCGACCACAAAATGTTTATTGGGTAATATCATCTCCAACATCAGGTTGTTTGCAGATGATATAGTCCTCTACAGAGTTATCAGGTCTCCAGATGATTCCAAAGCCCTTCAGGATGACCTAGATTCCATAGTCAAATGGTGTGATGAGAATCAAATGAGTATAAATGTCGCAAAGACATCTGTTATGTCATTTGCTTCATCTACACATCCCTCCATCTCAGATTATTTCATTTGTACCTCTGTGTTGTCTCGCCCAGACAATATCAAATACCTTGGCATTCATTTCAATCCTGCCCTGAACTGGGGACCTCATATAAGTCAGATGGTAAAACGGGCATCAAATCAACTGAAATTTCTTATCCGACACTATTCCCACGCCTCCAGAAAGGTAAAGGAAATACTCTACTTCTCATTGGTTCGCTCCATCTTAGAATATTCAACAACGACCTGGGATCCTCATCTTCAGTGTGAAACGGTAAAGAATGTCTTTTGGCTCTCTCTGAATAATTGATGAGGACAAGTCTGACCTTCCTTGAGGCCCTTTTGTGGCACAGATAAAGTTTTCTGACAACCCAATTCGACTGCACCGGACTTCAGTTTGAGAGCACACTAGGCTTTTAAACGACCTTCAGGGTCCACCATGACAGAGCTGGACTTCACCATGCCAAGGAATCAAGGAACTAAACCAGAGGATTCATGCTGAGAAAATAAAGGAATTCTTCTTGTATTAACAACTATGGAAAACATCATCTGAACACAGAAAGAAAAACAATATACAAACTCAAAGAAATACCTGTGTCGAGGATCCTCGTCTATCCGTGTATCCTTATCTAAGAAAGGGAACGATTCTGGCTGTTGCCCTGTGGCCAAACTTAAATTACGCCTGAAAACCGCCCTATTCATTCGTTTTGACACCTCGCGGTGCAACGCGCAACCTGGGAGTCGAACTCCTACCTACCGCGCAGAAAAAGGGAGGGACGAAGAGATGGGACGTCGAGGATATCTTCAGCTTATCCACTGGACAATTGACTGATGCCGTGATTGTGGCTTGGCCAACATCAATCACGACTGGCACAGCGCGATTGCCAGCACCTTCATCAACCATCGGTGGTGAAGATTCTCGTGTCATCAATCGACATTGATCAACGAGTTCGTGGTCAACACCTCGTTAACACCACCTTGTGGTTATCACAGACACACTCGCGTTCATGAGACATCAACCAGGTGATGTTAATTGCGGTTATTATTAACCCGACGAATGCGTAAGCATGACATGCTTTTGTCCAAACGCAAGCAGGACCGACGACTCTTCAACATCGACATGATCGACACTCATGTTCATTCCATGCAGGTAGGTGTGGTCAGCAACAGTTTGTCAAGACACGTTCGTAAATTTGGATTTCTGGCATTTTACGAAGCCAGCTT
>JASGXE010006557.1:0-21337 GCA_030068105.1 Sinentomon sp. SZTP_YWyxl
AGATTCGGACTTTTATGGAAATGCCAAGTCCCACACTCTAAATTGGAGGTTTCCGTTTGGAACATCTTTTAACACGGGTTTATAGAAGGAAGTGTTCCTTTCGGAACATTTTTGGAACACATGATGTGTTCTTGGAAAGCTTTTCCTGTCGCAAATTTCGAACGAATGCGCCATTTGGATCTTGGAGTGTTCCCAATCGCTGATACTGTTTCCAAATTTGCAAATATCGTCCCAAGAAAACATTTCGTGTCCCAAAATCTTCCGAAAGGAACACTTCAATCTTAGCCCTGTTAAAGATGTGACCCAATCAGTCACCGCCTATTTGAAGCGCTGTAAAAGGACGACCAGTCAGAAAGAATTCGATATGCACCGGGTGCATCACAAAGAAATTAACATTTTAAAATCGAGATCATGAAGCACCGAAATGCAAAGCTATAAATAATCTCTCGGCCGTATGCACCAAAGCCACTGATCCTAACCCTAACTCTAAGCTTGAAAAAAAAAATCAATTCCACATTCAGATGCACCTTTCTCAACGATGTCAAAGGAATAAGGTTGTGCATGAAATCGAATTTTCCAACAGATTTCTACATAAAAATTTTATGTCTCGAATTCTGTGGAAAAATTTGATTTCTCTGCACAACAGTTGAGAAAGGTGCATCTGAACATGAAATTGACTTTTTTCAAGCTTAAGGTTCGGGTTAGGTTTAGTGGCTTTGGTGCATACAAACTATGGCAACTGAGCTGCCATAGTTTCCCATTGTTGGTTCAATTTACACTCACACTCTTCCTCACTTTCGAACGCCAATTCAATGGGCATTAGTGTGTCAAAACTTTTATTTCTTGCATAATGCTCATAATTTTCCAAATAGGTACGACTACCGCGAACGACAATCTTTTTCGTATACGAGCAAAGTCGGTAACCGAAAGAAAAATGACTCTAATTCTTTCATCATAATTGATCATTATTGGTAATTATTACCAATTTTGTCCAAAACCAGATGGCGCAATCGGTTGAGCATTCGACTCAAATGCGGAAGGGCCCGGGTTCGATTCCCGACCACGTCGCAAATTTGGGTTTGGGTGTTATATTGGTTCGCTTTCGAATCTTGATATTGATCTGAAGCGATAACAAGTGTTCAGATCAATATTTCTGGGACAAAAGATGAGCTGAAGGATGAAGCTAGCTGATTGGTGACACGCCAGTGCTCAGACAAAGTCGGCAACCAAAGAAGTCAACAATCCCGGACACGACGAGCCCGAACAATTATCAATTATACCAATGATTCAATGAATACCAGAATTTGTCACAAATTTAGAACACATGAGCGATTTGGAACACAAGGATGTTCCAAATCGCTCATGTGTTCCAAATTTGTGACGGGAAAATTGCGTTCCAAGAAACACACTACGTGTTCCAAACAATGTTCCGAGAAGAACACTCCAATCTAAATCCCATGTTACAAAAGGTGTTCCCAAGGTATTCCATACCGAAATCTCATGTTTTGAGTATGCAGTTGGAGTTTGTAATAGATATACAGTTAAAGGAGTTTGCTTTCTACAGTTTCAGGATTTTTTCAGCTAATGCTACAGGAGCTTGTGCAGTTACAGTTGGAAGAATTTGCACAGTTACTGGAATTTCTACAGTTTGAATTTCTACAGTTTTGATTTTTTTTATTTTTATTTTTTTGAATTTTTTTTTTGTTTTTTTTTTTTTAATTTCTACAGTTCTACAATTTCCACAGGAATTTCTACAGTTTGAAAGTGTCAGTAAAATTTTCCAAAATTTAAATTGGCGCGCCGGCGGTCGTCAAAATGCGAAAATGTCACCAAGTGGAGCGAGACTGCCAGTGTTCGGTCAGCTTAAAGGGAGGAAGTGAAGCAGCCGTCCAAAAAAAAAAAAAAAAAAAAAAGAAAAGAAAAGCACAAAAAAGCATTCAAAAGCAAACATTCGAAGCGTGTATCGATAACCTATAATTTCAGACCCAATTAAAAACGAATAAAATAAAACCCCGCCATGCCGTGTTGACGGTTGGCTGACAAAAATTGACGACATTATAATTGCAGGTTTGGTGAGGGAAAAATAGACCGTATTTTTGGCCTTTTTGAGCATGCCAAGGTATAAGCATTTAATGGGTTGCTCCTTCCATCTTTCATGGCCATATAGGACGCCAGGCGATAGGCATGGACCCACCGCAGCGTGTCCCAGCACACTCGTATAACTAAATTATATTTTTGTCGTTCAAAATTATACAGCCGCTGGTCATGAGGATGAACCAAAATCGAACGCTGATTGGCGGGAGCGAGCAGCCAATGGAAAGCAGTTCCGTTTTGAGCAATGGAAATGCCGAAAGAGAAAAAAAATGCCGAAAACACCCAGCTTCAATTTTCAATGTCGACTCTTCTTTTTTTTTGAAAGCAGATTGAAAATGAAGAAAAATCCGTGCCTGTTTCCTCCCAGAAGACGCAAATTGAGCAAGCCAAGCTGAGAAAGTGAGAATTCGGACGATTCCATAGACCGTAGCGCCTCCCCAGTTCTCTGCTCTCCTCTGTTTAACGGCTGGACAGAAATGTCAAAATTTCAGTCTTTTCTTGGGTATGAGCTTTGCGTCACGTGTGGTGGTCAATAACCTCCTCTTCTTTGACGACTTTTTGACAATGACAAACCAAGAAGAAGTATCGTGGTCAAAAAGTGTCAAAGAATATATGTAAAATCCATCGAGACTTTTAACGTTCAAGATGAATTTTCTGAACGTCTTTGACTGCAATTTCAGTCCTTCGCGATTTCATCGACGAAAATTTCAAATTTTCAGTCTTTCATGACGCTTCGAATCTCAGCGACTCCTCCAGCTTTGACATAAGAACAGATGCTTGCCCATTTTATTCCAAATTCCACGGTTTTTCATTTTAAAAACCACTGCTGTCAAGCCAGTTGATGACGTCACACGGAGCAGATAGACAGCAGGATTGCTATTTATTTGTTTTGCTCGTTCACGGAGTATTACAACCTATTGCTCAACGGCCCCGGACAAAAAAAATACAAAATGGCTACTGCTTTAAAATAGAGAAAATCATGAAGAAACTCCATTCGGGGATGTCCAGAACCGAAAAATTACACACTGGACAATGACACACTGAAAATGACACACTGGAAATGACACACTGGAAAATGACGCATGTTACGAAAATGACACTCTGGCACTTCCCTCCAAATATGCCACCAAGAAAAGAAAATCCCTAAAAAATTATATTTGGCAAAATGATTTAAATTAAAACATGAAAAACTTCGCTGCTCAGACATTAAAGTTTTTCCCCTTTTCGCTTGGCTTCCTCCTTTGTTGACATTCTTATTCCTGCAGCACCGCACGGAGCATCGTAACAAAAAAAAAAACCAGTGTATGGTGAGAGTATTTTTCGATCCTCACATATCAAATTCGACGCAAATGTCAAATTCATAAACGACAACTTCAGAATTTCTATATAAAATCCTTTTTGGAATTTTTAGAATAACTTTTTGGAATTTTTAGATGTTTAAGATCCGAAGAAATTAAATTTTCGCATTGTTGAATAATTTTTATTCTCATATAGAAATAATTTTTTCATAATCTAAATCGTTGAACCTTGGTTGAACAGTGTTGCTGTGTAAAAAGAAATCGTTTTCACGACCGGCCGAACTCTGTCGCTCAATGACGATACAAACAAAGAACGCTTCACAGGTCTCCATTCAAATCCGCAGCGAAACTTTCATTTCTATGCTCACAAATATTATTCCGCACATTTCGCGTTGTCACAGCTATTCCCATTTCGCTCCAAAGGTCTCAAGAGAGCTTACCGGGCTTGCATTTTCGAACGGAAAGAATGGCGCTGTCTTTCGCATTTTGCGCCTAACTAAAATAAACGGTATGCAACACACATCACTTGCTTGCTTGTGGGTGTTGCAGCTTTTGAAATCACAGGATGAACAGCTCAACAATTAATGTTTTTGTCTTGTCTGCGGCGTTGTCACCGAGACACAGCTGACAGTTTCACGAAAAAGAGACAATTGGGCGACTGCTGCAGCGAAAATTTTATTTCTGTGCACAACGCTGTTCACACTTATGGCCACTGAGGCTCCGATCCGACCAAATAACTGCTTCCGAATAGATGTTTTTGGCGAGATAAACGGCCGTATTCCTCATTGCAAATCACCCTCAGGTTCAACTCAATAACTAATTCAATGGATGGATTTGTGTTGGGAAAATTTCATTTCTATTTACAACGCTAATTCCTTTTCCATTGTTACGAAATATGCATGTGTCTGTTGAATTGGCTGATGAGCTGCACCAGAGAGTGAGTTGCCATGGGGGTCGCAAGACATGCACTGAGCTATCTTCCTTTAATTGACAATGAAGCCCTGATGCAATAAACTGCAACCAATTCGTTGGATTGTTTGTGTCAGAAAATTGATTTCTATGTGCAATACTGTTCGTTTTTATTGTCGCTACGAATCAGAAAAAAATAAATAGTCAATTCGGTGGATAGATTTGTGTCGCTGAATTTTGATTTCTGCGGACAACGCGCCAAGTTCATTTCAACAGTGGCTACGACCCATTTTCTTTACCACTCTGCTTCAGCTACGACTGATCAGCTGAGATTAAGTTCTCGTCTTTGCGTCGCGAAGATTTGATTTGCAGGTTGAAATTTGCAATTTTGATTTGCAATTCTTCACGTTTCGCATAGAAAATTTCATCGTTATCGAAGTTCAGCTTCGACTAAATAAATACCATAGACGTGGGCAGATTTGTGCCAGGAAATTTGATTTCGTTGTCACAACGCCATTTTCACTGCGTCTAAGCTACAACCACAAATAGTAAGGCACCTTCGCTGGTCGGCATATGTTTCGCTCTGCATCCGAACGTTTTCACCTGCTCTGGAAGAGAACCAATTCACATTATTTGTCACCATTTTAATCATTTCACAGCAGTAGCCATTTCTCTCAGAAATAGTGGTTCCAATGCATGAGAATCAGTGAATGGCTTTTCGCCGCCGATTGAGCAGCTTTTTGGTGTGACATTGATTTGATAATAGCAGGATTGTACTATCACCCCATGATACAAGTTGGCCCACCCACACACATCATCTACACATGCATGAAAAAGTGCCGTGACCACGGCAACTGTCCTTCTGGATTCAAGACGCATGTTGGTCACTACCGTGACAATGGTCGTGCGGGAAACCGCACTTCCGTCAATGGCCGCCCATGATGAACCTCGCTGCTCGGCGGTGTACGTCTTCAATCATGAAAAAACGATAGATGATTTAAGGAGTCCTAAGCAGGGGAAGCATATTCAAGTGTAGGCCTAACATGACGATTTACATCGTTTGATGAAATACCGAGACTTTTTTAGGTTAAAACCGACGACTTGGCTCTTTTCAAGATTCGGACAGGCTGAGAAAAAATATCGCAGTTTGTCTTCCGCATGAGCAACACACACCATAAACGCTATGCCAGTTGAGTTAACGCCGGAGGGAAGGCTTGCTCCTTGAGCTTGGTATTGATTGATACGTCGAATTCAGGCAATTTGACCGGTTTAATTTTGTTTCCATAAACTAAGATAAAATTGTTCTACAGGGTGGCCCAAGGCGACCCGGTCAATTTGTTAAAAAGTGATATAAATGCCGGAGTTACTCGAATTGGTTTTCGTCGTCCTCCCAGCGGATGGTGGCACACTTTCTGGCACAATATGGCACGCTATGTATCGCCGATTCGATGTTTTGCTGGAGGTTCAGCAGGTTAGATGGGTCTCATATAGACCTGTTCACGGATGTACCCCCAGAGAAAGAAATCCATGCGGTCATGAGAGCAGGCGATGTGGGCGGTATTTCAATGTCTCCTTGCCTGCCCATCATTCTGCCCGGGAACGTTTGGTCTCAGAACTTGCGGACAGCAACATGATAGTGGGGAAGTGCGCCGGCTACATTGCTGCCAAAGCATGGCTTGAATATCCGGCATACATTCTGGGAGTTTAGGGACAACATCTTGCTGCAGCAGTTGAAGATACGAAGATACCGCTTTCCTGTTACCGTGTTCGAGAAGAATGGCCCCACAGCTCCGCTAGATGACATGCCTGCCCGCCCATAGCGTGAATGAGTGACAGAAGAACACATTTGACGAACACGCAAATTGACCGGGTCGCCTTGGGCCACCCTGTACTTTCCCATTAAAATTGGATTAAACGACTTTTCTACTTGAATCTGCGGATCGCTTTTGATCAGCGATTGATCTTCGATCGGCGATTCAGTTGCATCGGGAATTTAATTTTTAGCGTCTGTTTTTTTGCTTCGTCAAATTGACGGCAATTCAAATATAGAACTGCATGGTGCAGACGGGCCTAAAACATCTCGGCACTAAAACAGGCTTCATTGTCTTGGTCGCTCTCCCATATCAAGAAAACCCAAGTTTATGAGGGAAATTTTCCATTTCTGAAGATGCTTCTTCAACATCCCTTGCCATGTGGAGAAATAATCACAAGTCGAGACATGCTCTTGTGATTAAATTCAGTAACAGAGTACGCAACCCCAAGAGAATTTACAATCTCAAAATGCAAATATTCCGTCTCCCCGCTTGCCTAATCCCCGTTCTGCAAGAAGAACAAGTTGGCTCGGGCTTGGCAAAACCATTGACCACGGCTTATTAAGCCGAGAAAGAAGCCGTTGGCCATCATACGAGAGGGTTGGGGGTGAAACTACCCTTGCATGGCGAATCCGAAACGCAGCAACTTAAGTTGCAATCTTGCAATTCTACGCTCCCTGGCAATAAATTTTTATCGCTGCTCAGTTTTTACAAGGGTTAGGGCCGTCAAATTTAAGACCGGATAGGGTCTTTCTGTGAAATTAAGTTGGGATGGTGGGAAGTTCGTGAGCGCTGCTTTGGGGCCATCAACGAGGAGGAGTAAAGGCAACTACACGGGTACACACTTTGCCAGAAAGTCCGTGGGAGAGGGTGTCCAGGCACCGTTGGCAAACCCTATTTCCGCCATCTTAAATTACATGTGCTCAATCCAGGCCAGATCGCTAGGCGAACCGCGCTTCTTTTCGGGCGGAAATTAGAAAACTGCTATGCGTCTCCCTGGGAAAAAGTGCACCAGGCTAGGCTATCAGGCTATGGGGATTTTTACTAGGAGAGAACCCGCTTCCTCCCCAGGAACAAGTTTGCCTGGAATATACATTTTATTTCGTTACGCTGTCTTACCTCATTTCCAAGGATTGGGGATGGTGGGGGCTTTGGAGGGTGGTCTGCGTACGGGTCACTGCTCCCGAAATAAAATACCAAATTTCTCCATTTAAAGTTGGGAGGGCAAACACCTCAGCCCGCTCGACAGTTAAGGCGGTGTGGCATGGTTGGCCCACCGAGGTGATCGAATGCCGAAGGCGCTGGGGAAGGCAGGCAGGGATGGGAGGTCTTGGCAGGAAGAAAAATGGATTTTTGCCTTCCTCAGCTCCAAATAAAGCGAGAGGTCTCCTCTGCCCGCGGCTGTGCTCCCGAAGTTTTTTTTTGGCCGTGTCTTCGCAACCGTCGTTCCCGGCCTGCCGGCCTGTCTGTTCCACTTTCTTCCAGCGGGCTCACGATTGGGGCTTCGTCTTTCTTGGCCCCGCCCATTTTTTCAAGAGCTTCGGGAATTACTTGAAGTTTTAATATCGAGCCGCTCTTTCTGCATGCTTTGTTGCCCTAATTTGGCTGATGCTGATGATTGTGATGCAGCTCAGAAAAATGGATGAAACGTCAGACGGGATAGAAGGGAAAGACGGGAAAGACGGGAAAACAAATGAAGGGAAAAGGAAGGAAGGAAGGAGCGAAAACTGCGTCTTTGAAGTTAGTTCGACAACTGAATACTTTATTTCGCTGAGGGAAGTACAGGACGCTTAAAAAGTACCTGCATCAGCTGAGTGCAATGAAAAAGCCTTGGCATTTTAACAGTGAAAAACGGCTTTTCCAGGGAGAGTTTGGAAAAGTTCTGATTCCCCAACTTTGCGGACATTTTCGTCGTGATCCGGTTTCGACAAATGTGGATTTGTTTTTTTTTTTCTTGTTTATTTCAAATTAACGACCGCACAAAATATACCTGTCGGTAGACCAGACAAGGAACCAAAAAAAAAACAATTCAATTTTTTTCACGACAAAGTGGGAAATTGAAAAACAAAAATGGTCAAAATTAAAAGAACCAGAAACTAGTCTTGAGATAGTGGAGCAGGCTTGCGGAGAAAAAAGAAAATCTGCTGGACGGGTATTCCACTCACGAGCAGTCCTGATGAAAAAGCCATTGCAATGTTTCGCGAAATCCACCAAAGGGAATTTTACAGGTTCATCATGTTGAGAACTCCCGAGTGACAAGCCCACAAAAATTATCTTTGTAGGGATAATCACGTCATATAGATGCCTGGAAAGATTTACGCCTTCTTTTAAGGCGATAAGGAAGATCTTGAAGGGCAAGTATGTTTTTGATATGTCATCCGTGACGTTTACTTCACGAGCGTAATTCTGAAAATAAATCGAGCAGCTCATCTCCGAATCTTATCCAGCAACCAAATGTCAGGAGCCATTGGAATGGATCCCATACTTCACATGCATACTCTAGTTGGGGGCAAAATTAAGCTCTTGTAGGCTTAAGCCTTTGAGGTATTTCTTGAAACCAAGGGATTTACTTGCTTTACAAAAAGTGGAGTTGCTGGAAAGGTTGCTGGAAAGCGATACTCCCAAATAAATATAGCCTACCTCGTCAAAATAAATAAAAAAATAAAACTAAATTGACCTCGTCAACCGCTCAACCTCGTTCAGAGTTGGAAACAAGTGATGTTCGTAGCAGTGCGACTCTGGAAAAGCAAATCCACAACGAATTTGAAGGATTTGGCTTATTACCCCCATGGTTAACACCAATTTGACAAGGATTTGAGGTCATTTTGTTGGGAGACCTCATGACAAGGGCTCTTTATATTTTCTGCTGCGACAAATCATCATTGCATCGTCGGCACAAAGCCTAACAGGACACATCAGGAAGGATCGTTTATATATGTATATTATAAATAGAAGGGCACCCAAGATACTGCCCTGAGGAACACCAAGCAGCAAACAATCGGCTAGTTGAGATAATGTCTCAGCAATTTGAACTCGGAACGACTTGCTATCTTTTAGGTAATTTGTGACTAAATAAACGACAAGAGGAGGAAATCCGACCTTGGAAAGCTTCTGCTTGAAAGAGAGTGAGGGATAGAGTCAAATGCTTTTGAGAAATCAATCAGCAAAACATGCACTTTGCTCTTTGAACTCATAGAGCAGAGACCAAATCATGAACAAACTCGGCAAGCGGTTGAGCGATGGAAATTGACAACTTGTTGAGGAACCCGTTGGAAGCGAGTTGAAAATTGGCAGGATTCCATTACTGATTTTGGATGGAGAATTTTCAAAAAAGATCTTGCGGTGTACGAGTAGCCTTTGGCACACCTTTTTTAAGTAGTCCAGTTGAACCCTTTCGGTCCACCATTTGAAGTAGTGATCCAGTTGAAGTCTTTTGGGTCCACCATTTTGAAGACATCCATTTGAAACCTTTGGATCACCATACGATCTTTTGGTTTTTCCAACCGTTTTGGTACACCATTTTGAAGTAATCCATTTGAAGCCTTTTGGTCCACCATTTTCATTTTTAAAGCGATCTGATTGCAAACTTTTGGACCTTCAGTCTGAAGGGAGCTATAGTGATCCAGTTGAAGCTTTTTGCACAACCATCATTTAAAGGTCCATCATTTTGAAGTAATCCATTTGAAGCCTTTTGATCCATCATTTTCATGAAGCGATCTAATTGTAAACTTTTGGCTTTGAAGGAGGCTAGTGATCCAGTTGAAGCTTTTTGGACAACCATCACAAAAGTTATCCAGTTGAAACCTTTCCTCCACAATTTTGAAGTGATCCAATCGAAGCCTTTGGCACACCAGTTTGAAGTGATCCCGTTGATGCCTTCTGGTCCACCATCAACCCCACATTCGGAGCTTCCATCAGGGTACTCCATCAAGAAATGTAAAATATAAAATCCCCAACCATCATGCAGTATCAGAACGGTGGGTGCAGTCAACTGTATCCATTAACTCGCTGGGAAAAGTTGCTACCTCTTTTTAACGCAAGATGTATTTTACCCCGAAGGTTTCCCTCTAAGACAAAAGTTTTTTAATTTAAACTTTCCCACAGCGCGCTCAGCAGAGCACCGAAAGCGTGCAGGATACGATATGGTGCAGGCCTGTGCCTACACATACCCTCGGCTAAATTGATTCAATAAAATGTCCACGGTAAAACTTTCTAATAGCAGTGAAACAAAACTTTAACTTTCTGGTAAATATTACGAAAGGATAACGGGTATATACAGAGACGACACTCGCTCCAGTTTGGGCATAGATCCTCTCCCAGCAATCCTATAAATCGTGAAGAGTCCACGCTTGTGTAGGGTGATACGAGATTAACAGTGGAAATAAACTTCCAGAAGAAACAATTCATTTTTGGCAACAATATGCATGAAAAATAGACTCCTAGCATGAAGTAGTGTTTGTTTTTTAGCAACAATAGGAACGAGAAATAGACTTCCACAGTGGAGTGTTCATCTGTGGCGACAACAGGCATGAGAAATTCATTTGTGGTCGTTTTTGGAAACAACACCAATTCAATTGTGGTAGTTTTTAGAATAAATGGACTTCCAGAATGAAGTGTTCATTTTGGAAACAGGCATGAAAAATAGACTTCCAGATATACCTACAATTCATTTTAGCAACAGGGAAAAATAGACTTCCAGAAATAAAGTATTCATTTTTGGTAACAATATAGGCATGAACAATGAATTCCAGAATGGAGTGTTCATTTTGGCAACAGGCATGAGAAATAGACTTTCAGAATAAAGTATTAATTTTTGGTAACAATAGGCATGAACAATGAATTCCAGAATGGAGTGTTCATTTTGGCAACAGGCATGAGAAATAGACTTCCAGAAAATAAAGTGTTCATTTTTGGTAACAATAGGTATGAGAAACTGAATTCCAGAATGGAGTGTACCTACTGTGTTCATTTTGGCAACAGGCATGAGAAATAGACTTCCAGAAAATAAAGTGTTCATTTTTGGTAACAATAGGCATGAGAAACTGAATTCAGAATGGAGTGTACCTACTGTGTTCATTTTGGCAACAGGCATGCGAAATAGACTTCCAGAAAATAAAGTGTTCATTTTTGGTAACAATAGGCATGAGAAACTGAATTCAGAATGGAGTGTACCTACTGTGTTCATTTTGGCAACAGGCATGCGAAATAGACTTCCAGAAAATAAAGTGTTCATTTTTGGTAACAATAGGCATAGAGAAACTGAATTCAGAATGGTAGTGTACCTACTTTGTTCATTTTGGCAACAGGCATGCGAAATAGACTTCCAGAAAATAAAGTGTTCATTTTTGGTAACAATAGGCATAGAGAAACTGAATTCAGAATGGAGTGTACCTACTGTGTTCATTTTGGCAACAGGCATGCGAAATAGACTTCCAGAAAATAAAGTGTTCATTTTTGGTAACAATAGGCATGAGAAACTGAATTCAGAATGGAGTGTACCTACTGTGTTCATTTTGGCAACAGGCATGCGAAATAGACTTCCAGAAAATAAAGTGTTCATTTTTGGTAACAATAGGCATAAGAAACTGAATTCAGAATGGAGTGTACCTACTGTGTTCATTTTGGCAACAGGCATGCGAAATAGACTTCCAGAAAATAAAGTGTTCATTTTTGGTAACAATAGGCATAAGAAACTGAATTCAGAATGGAGTGTACCTACTGTGTTCATTTTGGCAACAGGCATGCGAAATAGACTTTCAGAAAATAAAGTGTTCATTTTTGGTAACAATAGGCATGAGAAACTGAATTCAGAATGGAGTGTACCTACTGTGTTCATTTTGGCAACAGGCATGCGAAATAGACTTCCAGAAAATAAAGTGTTCATTTTTGGTAACAATAGGCATAAGAAACTGAATTCAGAATGGAGTGTACCTACTTTGTTCATTTTGGCAACAGGCATGCGAAATAGACTTCCAGAAAATAAAGTGTTCATTTTTGGTAACAATAGGCATAAGAAACTGAATTCAGAATGGAGTGTACCTACTGTGTTCATTTTGGCAACAGGCATGCGAAATAGACTTCCAGAAAATAAAGTGTTCATTTTTGGTAACAATAGGCATGAGAAACTGAATTCAGAATGGAGTGTACCTACTGTGTTCATTTTGGCAAGAGGCATGCGAAATAGACTTCCAGAGAATAAAGTGTTCATTTTTGGTAACAATAGGCATGAGAAACTGAATTCAGAATGGAGTGTACCTACTGTGTTCATTTTGGCAATAACAGGCATGCGAAATAGACTTCCAGAAAGGAGTGTTCATTTTTGGTAACAATAGGCATGAGAAACTGAATTCAGAATGGAGTGTACCTACTGTGTTCATTTTGGCAACAGGCATGCGAAATAGACTTCCAGAAAGGAGTGTTCATTTGGCAGCAACAGGTATAATATCTATAAAAGTTAGACTTCTAGAATACATAGTTAATTTTTGGCTTAAACATGGGCACGGGAAGTAGACTTTCAGAATGCACAGTTCATTTTGAAGCAGCAATGGTTTTACAATAATCGAAATCAGTCGCAGTAGAAATAAAATTTTATAATTTTTTTTCGCTTAACAAACCATACCGCCTTCACATAAACAGGCAACGAATCATCACCAATCTCTTGAATCTCCAACGTCGGAAGGGAAACGTCCATGTGCATGATCTTTCTCCCAAAAAGGTCAGAGAGGCACATCCGCATATTGAAGAGTGCATGCATGGGGTGATTTTGCAATGGCCCTTAAAAGGGCCGTTGGTCCTTTTAAGGGCCACCTTTGAGAGTCAGTTGGAGATCTCGTGGGCTCAGGGATTGAAACAGATGCTGCTCGCATGTGGGTTTCCTGTGCCCAATGTCATCACTGAACTGAATGTGAAACACCTCCAGTTTTTAACAACTTGAACGAGCATCCGCTTTGTGTGCAGGTTTGGAGCAAAACGCCCAGCGGCCGATGCGCACATCTGCGACAAAACGGTGCTGTAGTTAAACTTGCATTTTGTAAAACGTGCGCGGCCATATGCACGACGGACTTGAGTTGAGTTGATAAATGTCTTTCGATCAACTGGATGACAACTCATGCAGGTACCACTCTTTCGTATACGTACAGAAGAAATCATAAAATCGAACATGGCGCTAGCCGTTTCTATGATTCCAGCTTAAATGGACAAAAATCGTCCCGTTTCTTGGACTCCCGTTTCTTGGATAAAAATCGTCCCGTTTGTTGGATTCCCGTTTCTTGGATTCTGTTTCTTGGATTCCCGTTTCTTGAATTCTTTCTTGGATGAACTGGCAAAATGGTGATTACAGCAGTAGAGTTTTGAAAACTATGAGACTGAACAAACAAAATGCAAACAAATTTGAAAACATGAGGCATGATGTGGTTAGGTATGTTAGGTTCGCTTGGGTTCGGTTAGATCAGGTTAAGGTTACATCCTATAAACTAACCCAACCGCCTTCGCTGACTTCAAGAGTGCTGGCACTTTGCTTTTGAAGCGCATTTATCACTCGCTGAAGTGAGCAATACCACTGCATCCAAAAACAGGAATCCATGAAACGGGACGATTCTTGTCCAAGAATCGGAAATCGAAGAAACGGAATCCAGCTCCCAGTGACCCACCCCATGATGATCAGACAGTGGGAGGCAGTATGTGAAACAAGCCTGGATTTGAAAAGAAGCAATGGTGCTTCAAAGCAAAAAAAATTGTATCTGGGCTTCTTTACTTTTATCCCAAGATCAATCACACGTTTTTTGGAAACCGCTCCCACGTTATACTTCCATTAAAACACGTCAACTCAGCCGAATCCCCCGCCATGTTCCCAGGGTGGAGTGTATAGGGCCCTTTTTTTCCTGATCGGCATCCAAAAGTCCCTTTCCACTGTCCTAATATTTCTCCACAATTTAGGAGTGTTATCAACTGTTGCCCCTGTAAATTGCTATCTGTCTCCACGTTCCTCTAGACAAATTTTGCATGCATTTGGAGTGATTGAGTGAAAAACCTTCTCGTAAAAATGGTGTTTTTCTTGAACACAAAAAGTGAATGTAAGTTGAAACAGCAGCGGCCGCTTGGGCATGTTGCATACTCATTGCTGAAAACCTGTCTTTGTTCTGATTTCTGGGTCGGAACAGCAGGATGTGCAAAAATCTAGGCCGATTTCGGGTTTCCATGGGCATATTCGATCCTTCACCTTCTCCAGTCGAAAGGTTCAGAAAGGTTAAAAAATTGGATCTCTGTCTGAATGATGTCGATTGTGTCACCAGTTTTGGCCCACCATGCACCGTCTCCTGGTCAAAAATTGCTCTTCAACAGAATATTCGTAAAAGAGCTGCTACCAGCCATTCCCAGCACTTGAGGGACTTTTAGACAACGCGGAGTTTTTCCGAATTGAGGCACCACGCCAACCGTGGCTTATTCAATTTCCAGGTCTTGCAGAAGAGAAAGTCGCCGATTGACGATTCTCATAATATGAATCAACTGTTGCGAAGTGCACGGTTGCGAAATGAACGGTTGCAAAATGCACGGTTGTGAAATGGACGGTGAACGAAACGCAACTTGCACTTTGCAACGTGCAAAGTGCACGTTGCAAAGTGCAAGTTGCGAAGTGGGTATTTACCCGAGCACACACAGAGAAAAATGAAAAATAATTTAAAATTAAATTAAATTAAAATTAAATTACCAAAATTGGCTGTCAGAACTGAAAAAAATTTGTTGCGACAACAGTAAAAAATTGTTGCAGCAACCAAAAAAGTTCTTTTACAATCACCACCTATAGAAAATGGTCGCCTGATGACCAGTGGCCTAACTCTTCCGATGAAGATAAAGATAAAAAGCTTTGATATACCTGCTTGTCTTTATTGGTTTTGACATTAAAAAGTAAAAGATATCACGAAAATGTAAAATTCGGGCACAAATCGAGATAAAAAAAACCAACAAAATCCATAGCGTATCCAGATCAAGTGATAGAAAATTCCGCGACAACAAAATGGCGAAAACCAGAGGCAAGTACACTAAAAATTTGATATTCCGCTTCCAGAGGCCTCACAATCATCGCGAAACCACTTCCATAACTTTTGAACAACGAAATCAAGTTCCGGCAACTAGCAGTTTGGGTTGCGCCAACCCCATTTTGTTTGCCAACCCAACAAAAAAGTTAGGTTGTGGCAAACACACAGCAATCGTTGACTTCAACCTTTTATGGCTGAAATAAGCACAAAACGGGGTTGCCGCAAGAAATATACTTCAACCCACCAAAAATAGTTGAAAAAACATTGAGATTTTTCTCTGTGCAGACACCGATTTTTCTTCCCAATATCCGATCCCGAACTACGACCTGGGTACACCTTTTTGGATCAAGATAAGGCCCTTATCTAGGAATCCGGCCTTTGTGATTAGCGCGCGTACTGCGATCGCACCGAATCCGGCATATCAGAAGCACGTTTTGACGCGGCCAGTTTTAATCAAAATTTCAGTTTCATAAGTCATCATTTCAATTTATTCGATCGTCAGTTTCCCGATAACTTTTCAACCCATTGGGGCAAGTGTCAGATTTTTACATTATCCCCGCCCATATATTGCTCATTTTAACCCCAATTCCCATTTTGGCGGGAAATTTATTTCTTCGAACAAAGGAAACCCTCAAACAGTAACCGCCCATATTGAGCTATTTTCGGCTACCTATTTTAGGCTACTTTTACTTCCCAGCCACAGGGATCACCACGGCAAACTTTCCCTTCGCTAGGGATCTGTAACAGCTCTCCTAGCAGGGAGTGCAAACAACCCCCTAATGTCATCAAGTTTAGCCTAATTTAGCCTAATACACCCCTTGCACAAACAAAAGCGCGACACCCACAGGCTTTCCCTGTTACCCTAGCGGTGCCGCTAGGCTTTCAGAGCGAATGGGATCCACTTAGACCGTGGGTGGGGAAAACAGATACCGAATTAGGGATATAGAAGAATAGAGAAAATCCTAGTGCTGGACTGTAATAGCCTGGGGCTGTAGACAGGCTGAAAAATATCAACTTGAAAGCAAACGGCATCTAATCTCCGAGGTACTTTTTCATCCTGTGATTTCCCAGTGGTGCAAGCCTGGGACCAATCAGGACACGGGATTCGATTCACTGCTGTCAAGAAATAGGCTATTTCCTTGCCAGGACGAAGCAATTTAAACATAAAAAACAGCCGGAAAAGATGGCGGACCTGGAGTTTAAGGCACAAATAAAGGGTGATTAAATAAACACGTCCTTTACGGATGTCGTTTTTAATTTTATTTTACAGCTGGTTTTGCTGTGGAATTTCATCCGGTTTTGAGACGGAGTTCAGTCAAAGCCGACAAAAATGACCTCCCATGCATCCACCACAGTGCCAACGACTCCACAAAAGATGCACATTAATTGACACACGATTTAGTCGAGGCGGGGTATTCTTGAGTAATGGCGGCGATTTCCTGGAAGAACCTAACCGGGACACCACCTTCAACCTTTTTACAAAATTGCTTTCTCAATCTCATTCCGTTTTTTTTTTTTCATTTCTCTGAGCAGGCTATACAGAGCCTGGGGAACTTCGCCAGGACCCAATTGGTCGAGGCAATTTCGGAGAGAGTTTTTCTCCTCGCAAAGCAGCACCGAAGACCGCGCCTAGAGCGACGCACTGCGGATAAAAACGAAATTAAAAACATCGTAAAGGAAGCGCGAGCTATTTCGGTGGGAAATTGTGTAGAAAAGTGGACAGAGTGTCCCAGAAAGATGCGTTGCAGGCGACTTCCATTTTGTGACTTTGAGGCTGATTGACAAACCAGTAGAAAAAATGCAAAAGGAAAGCCGGTAAAAAGTTGAAAAAGGCTTCATTAACGATTGGCTTTTTTATGCGAAATTTGAAATTAGCTTCCGCTACGCAAAAGAAACATGCTCACTTCATACCTGTCTCTGGGCTTACCGACTCTGGAATATGCATGTGCTGTTTGGAACCCACTAAAGAAATGCGAGATCGACATCCTCGAGAGAATTCAAAGACGTGCAGCCCGAATAATCTCTGGCAACTTTCGTGGCCGCTCCATAGCGCCGCAGCAATTACGAGTATAAACGATCTCGAACTAACGTCACTATGGCGAGTTGACGTAGATCTCATCGATTAAGCTTGCTCAGAGATATTCCTTAAGGAAGTGTTGATTTCCGCATGTGCCACTGGCATTCACTCTGCGACTTATGAGTTTCGCAATTACCCGCTGTAAGCGCAACGTTTGCTTAAAATGGCATGGCTATCAGGATCACCCAGTGTAATCCGCGTCTGAGAAAAGAAAATCCAAGAGGAAATTTAAATTTCGTGTCCCCCGGAAAGCCCAGCGGTGGGGGGAAGAAGGGAGTAGAAGTGGGTGGGCAGTGGTGGAACAACCCTTGGCGCGAGGAGGAAGAAAGCCATCCAAAAAACTACAGAGAGGGCAGCACCGGGCGGGGGTGAGAGGAAAGGGTACCTTGGTCCCTCGGTCCTAATTCCAAAGTCCGCTCAAATTTTGGAGCAAACTGGGCGATCGCAGCGCCAGGAGCAGGGTACGGTGGAGAGGGTCGGAACTTTGGGTTGTTTAGAAAAACGAATGGCTGCGCTGTGTCCCAAATAGATAAAAGTTAGAAAATTAAACCCTAGGAAGAGGCCCCAAGGCGTCCATTAATCTGGATGTGAATATCTTAGATTTTTATTCTCTCGGTCTGCGCATGTACAAAGTGTCCTGTGAAAATACCATTTTGGCTGAGCGTATGCCGAGAGCTGTGGCTGCCGAAGTCTGCTTCAGAGTTTTTCTTTCCTGGGAAGAAAATGGTATTTTTCCCATAAAATATTCAGGCCAACAGTTCTGGAGGCCTTCAACTTTTTTCCACTTGAGCAGAAAGAGGATGTTTCGCGTCCCTCATTCAAAAAATGTGCAGGGAAACTTTAATTTCAATGCTCAGCCGAAATTTAGTTTGTCGACAAATAAATATACGTAAATATATAAAATAAATACGAGGGTCTGCTCTAGCCCTGACCAACTTACAGGCCAGAAATCAACGATTTGTTTGTCATCCCTTATTTCTATATCCTTTTTAGGAAGCCGAACCTAATTTGAGTGTATCAAAGGACCATTTTTCAGGAAATTCTTTATAAACGGTCTGATTTTTGCTATCAATGCCTGTTTTTCTCATCTTTCGTGAGTCAATGCTGCAAACAGTTTTCACCGCTCGAAATCTCTCCCGGAATAGCATACACAAGTTCTATCAACATCTTTCCGGGAGAGATTTCGAGCGGTGAAAACTGTTTGCAGCATTTTGACTCACGAAAGATGAGATAACCAGACATTGAGCAAAAATGGAATCTGTGCAAATGCATCAAAGTGCAATTACCAGACGGCTGAAAAAAAATCTCCATGCAGAAATGAAAAATAGTCCCTTTACCACTCATATTCGGCGTAGCTTCCTAAAAGGATATAGAAATAAGGGATGACAAACAAATCGTTGATTTCTGGCTTGGACGTTGGTCAGGGCTAGAGAGCAACTTGAACGACCCTCGTAAATGTTCCGACCTGTTTTTCATTGTTACAGGAATTTTGGCTTCCCTCTAAGCATATAGGCCCTACTCGTACTTCAAATGGAACACATAATGTGAGTGCTTGCCTTCGAGTGCAAAATTGAGAGAAAGAGTTCCAAAGCATAGGTTATCCGTATAGCATTATCTTATTCCAGCATCGGTTTGCACGGAACAGACGCCACCCATATGATCCTGAAAGAGGGCACAGCCTGCGGTGGACGTTATTCTATATCATCACAATGTTTAGGTACGTCCCTCAATTAATTTTCACATCAAATATTTCCAGTTTATTTTTTCCAGTTTTGTTTCTTTTTTTCTTTTTTTTTTTTTTTTCTTTTTCTTTTTTTTTCTTTTTCTTTTTCTTTTTCCATTTCGGTTTCGGTTTCGGTTTCGGTTTCGGTTTCGGTTTCGGTTTCGGTTTCGGTTTCGGTTTTTTCGGTTTCGGTTTCGGTTTCGGTTTCGGTTTGTTTCGGTTTCGGTTGCGGTTGCGGTTGCGGTTGCGGTTGCGGTTGCGGTTGCGGTTGCGGTTGCGGTTGCGGTTGCGGTTGGGTTTCGGTTGCGGTTGCGGTTGCGGTTGCGGTTGCGGTTGCGGTTGCGGTTGCGGTTGCGGTTGCGGTTGCGGTTGCGGTTGCGGTTGCGGTTGCGGTTGCGGTTCCGGTTCCGGTTCCGGTTCCGGTTCCGGTTCCGGTTCCGGTTCCGGTTCCGGTTCCGGTTCCGGTTCCGGTTCCGGTTCCGGTTCCGGTTCCGGTTCCGGTTCCGGTTCCGGTTCCGGTTCCGGTTCCGGTTCCGGTTCCGGTTCCGGTTCCGGTTCCGGTTCCGGTTCCGGTTCCGGTTCCGGTTCCGTTTTCTTTTTCTTTTTCTTTTTCTTTTTCCTTTTCTTTTTCTTTTTCTTTTTCTTTTTCTTTTTTTTTTTTTTCTTTTTCTTTTTCTTTTTTTTGTTTTCCAACTGCACTGTTTCAAATTCCGATTCCATTCTGCCTGTTTTTTCATTTCTGTTACAAATCTATCCATAATTTTTAAATTATGCCCATTTTTTTTTAAAAATTTAAAATTTTTTAAAATTTTTCAATTTTTAAAAAATTTTTAAAAATTTAATTTTTTTTTAAATGTAATTTTTTTAACCCCCCCCAAAATGTTTACCATGCACTGAAAATGCGATTATTAATCCGGATTAACAATATCAACGAGTATAACCTGAATATCTCCTTTTCAATTCCTGAGTCCAATTACTTTGTTTCATTTTCTCGAGACATTTTTCATCTGATTCTCTCATCACTCCATTTCATTTTTCCGTTCAACATATACAAATATCCGCAGAAATTTCCCCACAAATATCTATCTGCACTTCAATATGTCAATTTCTGTCAAATTTCGATAAATTTCTCCGCGATAAATTTCTCCGCATCGTTAAAATTTTTATTGTAAAATTTCTCCGCAGTTAAAATTTTTGTTGCAAAATATCACCGCAGTTAAAATTTTTGTTGTAAAATTTCTCCGCCGATTTTAATTTTTATTGTAAAATTTCTCCACAGTTAAAATTTTTATTGTAAAATTTCTCCGCGGTTAAAAATTTATTGTAAAATTTCTCCGCAGTTAAAATTTTTATTACAAATTTCTCCGCATCGTTAAAATTTTTATTGTAAAATTTCTCCGCGACTAAAATTTTTCTTGTAAAATTTCTCCGCAGTATTTACATTTTTTGTTGTAAAATTTTTCCGCACTTAAAATTTTTATTGTAAAATTTATCTGAAGAAAAAAAGATTGTCGATATAAAATGTTGTCAATATATTTTCATTTGACTGTTATTTAATTTCGATTTTGTACGCTATTTTTTCCATTTAATCTTTATCCATTTTATCGCATAATTTTGCATTTGATTTCCCATTTAGTTTTTCACGGAAAGCAAAATTCCCATTCAGTCTAACTGCGCGCTGCTTTTAATTTTCTTTTCAAAGAACCCCTAATTTCATTGCTCTGTTTTATCTCTCTATTTTTACTGCTTTATTTGAATTTCTAATTCTAATTTCTGCGGCAATTTTTCACAATTCATTTCCCCATTCAATTTCCCCATTTACGTATTCATTAATATCGCCATTTATCTCTACTCGTACAATCAATTCCTCTGTCATTTGTCCATTTATTAATTACCTTTCACCATTTTAATTTCACTTTATTTAATTTCGTTTTATTTATTTATTTATTTCCAATAAACAGACATAAGGGATATTGGTTCTGTTTTAAACACGCAAATAGCGATTGTCAATAAAAATTTGCATTAAACAAAAAACACATCTGTAGATTAAATTAATTAAAAACATCCATGGCTGGCAAGAAACTAAGAAAACCACAAGAGTTGGTGCGACAGAGCTGAATACGAATAAAGGAGTGATTTTAAAAGTGGTTAAACGTCCGCTCTTGCAACTGCACTGATGATAAAAGGCGAGCTACGGGGAAGGCTATTCCAGACAGCTATAATCTGTGGGAAAAAAGAATTTTGATAAACATTGCGTCTGGCAGCAGGGATATTAAAACTCGAACCATTATCGGTCCTTCTCTGAACGGATTTGATATTCTTTGCTTTTCGTTGCTTCTCCATTGAAATTCTTAAACACTTTCCCCATTCAATCTCGTTGTTCAAATTCA
>JASGXE010006558.1:0-19726 GCA_030068105.1 Sinentomon sp. SZTP_YWyxl
AAGTATTGTTAGTTCATACGGAAGAGGTCATATCAGACGATCAAGACCAAGAAAGGGAACCGAGAAGAATTGGCGGCTTGAGGTTAGTGTCCGTCACACTTGGCGACCGTGACAGGACACGCGTCGGAAAGGTTAAAATGGAAAAGAGGGAAGGGGTTGGTAAGGTTCCAGTTGAGGTGAAGGATAAAGGGGGCTTAGGTGAAGGATATTTTCCATGTGTACGTGCGACATGGAAAAGCTGGCAAGGGATGATTCCATTGGATATAGTGCCAGATACAGATGCAACTAGGACAGTGATGAGAAGTGGTTTATTCAAGAGATATGGTGGATATGTTAGGAAGGAAGAAAAGGAGGTAGTGATAGTCGACGGTAGGAAGATTGACGATATTGGTTGTGCAGAGGTGGGAATTGGGAAATATTTTGGGGAGGGAAATGGGAAAGGGGGGTTTTGGATGGGATGTAGGAAATTGGGCGGATAGATTTTGGGAGGGATATAAATGAGGATTGGGAAGGAATATGGGAAAAATTGGGAAACGGGAAGAGGTAGGGCTAAAGGGTAGGTTGAGGGGCAGAAGCTGGAAAGGTTAAGGGGTTGGGAGAACCGGAAAAGTTTGGGGAAAGGTAGAGTAGATTTTGGGAAAGGGAAGGGTTGGTGGAAGAAGGGGGTTGGACAATTTGAGAAAAGGCCAAAGTTTGGAAAGTTGAAGAGGGAATTTAGGGAGTAAGGAACAAAATGGGAACAAATGGTCGGGTTGGGAGAAAGGGTAGGGAGGAGTTTAGGTAGAAAGATAATTGGTGAAGAAAGTATAGGGAGAGCAATTTGGAGAAGGAAGACTGCTCAGAGAAAAGAGAGATAGAAATTTTGTGCAAGGTTGGTGAGGGAAGTCGTTCATCAGAAAATAGTCGGTTTGAGGATTCAGGGCTGGCTGAATTTATTGCAAGGATTTGTAAAGAGGTGAGCTCAAGCTGCTCAAAGGGGAAGCATGCGGGACAAGAAAGTGTTGTTAAGATGCAAGGAGAGAAAGTGAGGATAAATGGTGGTGACAATGAGAGAGGGCAGTTTGTGGGACAAGGTCAGAGTGAGACAGAGGAATTGGAAGATGTCGGTGTCATGGAAGAGGATCTCGAGGGAGATGCCCAACGACAAGAGAAGTTGTCAGAAGGGTTGGGACTTGGAGGTTGTCCTGGAAGTAGTGTTGTTGAGGTTACAGGTGGAAAACTGGAGTTGGTACAAGAAGAAGATAAGGTGGTGGTCAAGGAAGAAGATGAGGGAGGCGGAAGTGCGGGTGAACAGAGTCAGGTGAAGAAAGATATGAGTTGCGGAAGTTGGCAACAGAGGTACCAAAGTGAGAATGTGGTGTCGGTAAAGGAGTCAAGGAAGTGGGAAGACAGAGACACGCCAACAAAACTGTCCCAAAACGAGAAGTATTGTTGACATTCACAATCAAAGAAATCGAGTCAGCAGATACCGAGCTGCAGCTCGGTATCTGCTGACTCAATGAAGCTCGGAATCTGCTGACTTCAATGATTTACTCGCATTTCCATGGAAATTGCGCCTCATTTCATCCGCTGAAATGCTTCATGTGAATAATTGAAGTGATTTCCCCGCCAACAGCTCAAATTCAATTCAGAGCGTGGCGTCATTTTGTTTGTCATGAATGAACTGTGATGGACTCCGCCGCATCCGCAGCTTTCGACGCCGCATCTCGAACTGCGGTATCTTGCAAAAGTCGGGGCGATATGCGGCATATCGGGGGAAAGGCTGGAGTGGAAAGGCTAAAAAGGAAACCTGAGGTGCAAAAAAGACTTTGTGTTCCTGGGTAATTCATTGGCATCAACAAAAAAAAAAATCAGATGAATGAAAAAGAATGTGATTTTCATTTTACGAAGGTTTGTTACAATCCATTTTCAAACTGATGCAAGAAAGATAGAACGTGTTCTGGAAACCCTTCCTTCTGTGAGCACCTCCAGTGAGCATCGGGCTCCTGCAACTTTCGACATATAAAATAATTGAAACCGTCAATATCACGGAGAGAAGGAGGCAATGTGAACGTGCCAGTTCAAATCCAAAACTGAGGGAAAACGAAAAGTCACAAAATCAATTCTCACGCAAGAAAAAACAAAAGACGGGAAAACGAAAAGTCACAAAATCAATTCTCATGCAAGAAAAAACAAAAGACCATGGTTCGAGAATCGATCGCTCGAGCGGTCCAGAATCTCCAAAGTTTGAGCTGAGTCCGAGAAATTCCACAGCTGAAGTCCCGAGTCCGAGATCCGCAATGACGTCGAGCAAATAAATTCAAATACGCAATCCTGAAAATCGCAATCTTTTCGCAAACGTTCGTGCAAGGATCTCTGCAATAGCGCAAAAAACTTATTCCAGCCAGCAACCCAGAAATGGACTGACAGGACACGATGACACGAATCCACGATTTCCACGATCTCTGCCAGAGTCTGAGTCCATCCCAGACCCACAGCGACACCTCTTCACAAGAAAATTCAGTCGGGGCGGAGAGGGACGTACATGTTGAAATGTGAACCGGGAAGAAATGGCGGCAAACAGCAGTTAAAAAGAACAAATCGTGGCTTGTTCCATGTCATGAAGATGCAACCAATGGGTTTGAGAGACGGACAGAGACAAGAGAGTCATCAAAAATGACCAGAGAGCCATGAAAAATGACAAAACGCAGGAGAAGTGCATGTTTGCCGTGCGAACAGCTCATGTTCCAAAAGAATGAGTCGACACCAAAAATGCCCATGTCGTTTTTTGAGCCGATTTTCATTGATGGGTGCAAAAATGACACAAGACCTGAAGGACGCGACAAAACGGAAGAAAAGTGCGGGTTTGGCACGCGATGAGCTCATGTACCAAGAGTTGCGAAAAAGACATCAGAAATGCCCATGTCGTTTATTGCACCAAATTCAATCCCATGGCTCCGAAATGTCACAAGAGCCAACAGAAACGACAAAACGGAAGAAAGTGCGGGTTTGGCACGCGATAAGCTCATGCAAAAGCATCAGAAATGCCCATGTCGTTTTTTGGGTCAAATTCAATCCCAAGGCTCCGAAATGACACAAGAGCTAACAGAAACGATAAAACGGAAGAAAGGCGCGTGTTTCGCACTCGACGAACTCATGTGCCAAAAGTCACACCGAGGCACCAGAAATGCCCATGTCGCTTTTTGCGCCGAATTCCATCCAAAGGCTCATATTGGGCACATGAACCAACAGGGATGACAAATTGCAAGACAGGCGCATGTTTGCCACGGGAACAGTTCATGTGCCAAAAGACACGCCAAGCACCAAAAAAGCCCATGTCGTTTTTTGAGCCAAAATCCAACGAAGCGCACAACAATGGTGCAAGAGCCATTGAAAACGACAATTGACAAGAAAAGTGCAGAACGTTCACCGACTTGGCGCCGGACATCTGGCCTTTGAGCCTCTTTTGTGCCAGGCTCTTGGGTTTAACATACAAATTGCTAGCCGGGGTAATTCTAATGAAATGCGATTTGTGGATTGCGATTTGGGAACAATGAATGAATGTTAAAAGAATGAATCATGAATCCAACCAACAAACTCTGAGACAGTCAATGGATGAATTGAAGTTTGCTCGCAAAATTGAAAATCCTTTCAAAATAAGAGAAAATAGAAAAACTCAAAAACAGAAATCAAAAACAAAAGATTTCAGCAGCGAAAAAATTTCAGCAAAGAAACAGCAACCCGCGAAACCCAAATGTTTCCCGTGGGGAAGCTCAAAAACCAGCGGAATTTCGCGGGAAAACCCGGCGTAATCTGGCAACACCAAATGCTCGCATTTGCGAAATTTTCACGGATTTCAAACGTCGTCCTGCGTCACACACAGCCACTCTCACGGCCAATGAGGCACAACTGTCATCTGATTGGTGTAGGTACCCAAGTGATCTGGAAACGTCACTTTTTCGTGAGCAATGGGATTTTGATTTGGAGGAAAACAACCTGGCATTGTCGTCTTTTTTGGAAAAAATGCAACACTTTTTTGGATCCGTCATTGTTTCGACCCGCAACGTCACGACAGAACCGGTCCAAATGGAATGCAATACTCGGCCACTTGGGTCCAACCCGCGTGATCTCGAATCCCGAACGCTGATTGGCTGTCACGCAAATTTCAAATTTGCAGTCATAACTGCCCATTTAAATGACGACCTGCGCCGCTTCCCCATTGATTTTGAACGGGACGACCATCGTCGACTCGGCTCCGTCCGGCAGTGTTGTTCTTTTTTGGGGTTTTTACCCTAAAATAGGGTAAAATGGAAAGTTTTTATGGTAAACTTAGGGCGGAACCATGGTTGCTACCAACCTGGAAAACCTGGAATATCAGGGAATTTTTTTCGTCACCTGGAAAACCTGGAAAATCTCAGGGATTTTGGAAAAAAAACCCTGGAAAACTGAAAATTTCCAGAAAACCAGCAAAAAAACGGAAAACAGAATTTCATAGCATTTTTTCGTTTTCATTTTTTTTAAATTTCCAACGATGACACCCGAAGAACATCTTGTCTTGCAATTTTTGTCTGCACCCTCCCTTTTGTCTTGTCCTCGGATAAAACCCTGAAAAAAGCCCTGGAAAAAACTGAGAATCCTTCTGGAAAACCTGGAAAACTCAGGGAATTCCGATTTTTCGAAACAGCAGCAACCATGGGAACTTTTTTTAGGGTTTTTCTGGGGTTTTTCCGGTTTTCCATCCAAAGTTCCACTTTATGTGAAGGGAAAAGGATACAAGCAATTCTAAAAAATAAATTCTGCTTTTCCTTTGACAATTGTTGTCAAGTCTGGTTCCTTATGGTCCAACTCTCTTTGTGCAATGTGGCAAAAGCATGAAATCAAGCTGGGACTAGTGCAGTCAAAATCACACCAAGACCAAAGAAGCACAGAGTTTTGGCCCACTCGTTTTTGGAACTCCTTGGTGTGGTTTTGACTGCAGCAGTCGCAGCTGGACTTCATTCTTTTGCCACATTTCTTTCCACTTTGTTTCAATGAGAATTAAAATAAAATTGCCGAACAAATTTTACCTCAAATTTAAATCAATGAAATTAGTTACATCCACCATTTGTAAACATATCGGGAAATCAGTCCCGAACTCACGCTTGTGTTGATCGATGCATGCAGCAGACATTGCATAGTGTATCCGTATAGCCCCCTCCTATCCATGGGCACGATCCGCCTGCGGGTGGGTCGTTATGGCGAGGCAAAGCCTTTGCCTTGCCCAAACATGAAAAGGGGAAAATGGTGATCCCTGATGAACCTGAAGGTTCAAAGACTACCTATCTTTGCAGTTGCACGGTTGTACTCCATTTCCACGTAACATTTAGGAATGTTGAAGTCACTTTATTCAAAAGTGACTCCATCCATGTGCACCTGTATATGCTCGCAATGTTGTAAGGCCAAATTATTTAGGGTTAGTTAGGTTAGGTTAGGAAAATTTGAAAATGGGGTGAAAATAGGGTTTTTTCATACTTGAAATGGGGTAAAATGAAGTAAGCGTTGGAACAACACTGCCGTCCGGAATGTTTCAAAATTCAAAAGTTGAGGACGGCGGAGGTCGACATGGCTCCTCCAAGTGCAACAGACAACAAGGACTCAGGAACACCAGACTGTACTTCCGATCAGAAAAAGAAAATCGGTGTCCTTTTTGTGCCGCCGAAGTGGAATTGATTGACGACACCCGTGACTGATTGGGTGCTATTTACAAAATTGCAGTGCCAAACGATGTTAGGCCTATATGTGGCGATGCGAACTCGGCTTTATGAGAAGATGTTGACAAAACAAAAACACACCAAATCAATTCCTTCAAGAAAAAGCACTCTTCCCATTTTGTTGTCACAATGAAAATTCAACTTTTTCATTTTGCCCGTTGCCTTGGTTTGAATTCTTCGGCTGCACAGTGCACTTATTGACGAGATGCACAGTTGGGTGTTGAATATGCACAGGACTGGAGTGGCGTTCGGAGTGCGGCAAAATTTCCAACATTCCCGAAAATATTCTCTGAATATTCCCGCCCTCAGAAAAGTTCCCTCGGGAACGTTCCCATTGTGTTATCCGGGAATTTTCGCAAACATTTCCCGGGAATATTCCCAAAATACATGTATTAATGTGTTGTCATGCATAATGTATGAATGTTCTCAATATGGATATTTTTGAACATTTGCAAAATTTCCAGGAATATTCCTCAATCCTCGAGAATTCTCCCAAAGTCCCTAGGAATGTTGACCAGGAATGTTATAGGTATAGGTATCAGACGCTGCTTTCAGCAGGTTATTATGCCACGAGGCAATCGTCAATGGAGAACAGCAAGTTCTCACATATGACAGCAAATGTCATCATATACCTGGGAAGGGGAAGGGAGGGAAGGACACGCGACCGTCGGCTGCAATATTCGCAAGGATAGGAAAGGTAAAGGAAGGCCGAAGGAGGGGTGAGGAGGGTAGATATAGGAGTGTGGAAAACATATCATCGGAATGTGGACGGGGCTTGTTGACAAGGAATGTTGACCAGGGATGTTGACTGGGAATGTTGACCAGCAATGTTGACCAGGAATGTTGACAAAATGTCGATGGAGGGAACATTCCCAAAAATTCCGGGTATTTTCATTTGTTCCTGAAATTCCGGGAAAGGATAGATAACCGCATTGGAAGTTCCTTGGAACTCACGAAGAGTGGATTCCAGGGAACAAAAACACCACAGATTTGTCGGATTTTACAAGGCCATCCCCTTGCGACATAAAATTTTTAAATTTTTGGCCTGCGACAAAACATTTTTAAATTTTTGGCCTGATCTTCTATTACCCGATGTTGAATGCAGGTCATTATCAGGGGACCGTTTAGCGGATTTCGAATATATGGGACAAGCCATTTTTATCAATACGTTTTAGAGTTGTGTTCCAATGAGGACTGTTTCGTTCACAAAAAAATATCCTCGTCACCATTTTAGGCCAGTTGGCCGTCACCATTTTAGTCCAGTTGGAAAACTCGATGCAAGCCCGGTGGGGCATTGAGCGGACCCACATCAGGGTTCCAAGTGGCAGAGGTGTTCAGAAAGAATCTCGAAGAAATGTGACTTTTTACATGTCATATTTTTTTCTATGGATCCCTTTTGGAACAAGATTGGAGACTGTCATGAATAATCAGTTCTTTTCATATTACTTGCGATGTTGAAAAAGAGTCCAATAAACAATGTCGGGAGGAGATATTCTAAAGAATTTTCTTTCAATTATTTCTCCATGGGAACAAAGCGCTTGCGACATTTTTCTCTTCCGGTGCAACAAATTATGAACATGCAATCATCTCAACAAAAAATAAGCATAAATAAAAGTGAAAATGATCAAGATTCGAAATGATTCAATTTCAGGGTATACGTTATTGCGGGAGCATGCTTTATTTCTGCAGCAAAAGTGAATTGAAATGGAGCGATTCAAATGAGAAATTTCGGAGCACCCCGTTCGGATGCAGGTATACCAATTATAACAGTGAAAATGTCCATTTGAATAGTGGTGCTAACTCGCATCCAAATCTTTTATTCTTGAACTGCGCACCATGAGTTGGCATTTGTGCGGCACTGTCACAAGAATGCCCTGACCGTTATGTTTCAACGCATACGGCCCAGACAAACTTGTATCTTTTGCGTCCCCATCCTAAAATGTTCGAATCCATATTGAAGAAAATTTGTCATAGGGCATTTACCACAATGACAATTCTGGCGGTGTGTCAAGTTGGCTCCAAAAAATGAAAAGGCTCGAAGAAAGGGAAAGAAAGGGCCGTTGAAAGCTTTCCATTTCGCCTCAAAAAGGTCTTTGGTGTAGGTTCATGGGAATATATGTTGTTCAGCATACCAGCAATTCAGCATATCACCGCTGTGCCTTCTCACCGGTTTCGTTTCGTCCAATGTTCAACTGAATGTCACATTCAACAGCGCAAAAGTACTCTGTCGGTGAACCGGTGAGTTGGCGATTGTTCAATGTGTGTGAGTCCATGCTCGGTTCGTCCTCCTGGGCTGGCGGGGTTTGCACATATCTGCAACAGCGGCCTGAAAAAGGCCAGATTTGGCAAAAACGATTTGAGGAGAGCAACGCAGCGACACCAACTTGACGCCAACATTTGTTTTGACTGAGCTGGTTCGATGAGTCCGAGGCTGACGGGGTTTCCTGCACAAATCTGCTTAAATCTGCACAAACAAACGACCAGCAAAAGGCCAGATTCAGCACAAAAATTGAGGATCTTGGCGGTCCAACCTGACATCAAGTTGGTCCTCATTTTATTTTTCAATATATCTTCCGTTTGATGTTTTACCAACGAGCTCTGAGGTTTGCTGCACGAATGTGCACAAATACAGCACAAACGATCTACTAACTTTTAAAGAAATCCGGGACGAGTGTCCGGCCAACTCGACACACGTGAAAATTTCCTCTGCTCTGTCAAGCACATGACACAGCAGACACTATCAAACCACGCAGCATGTGAAATTTTCTTTTGACATGGAGACAATTTGACAGGGAGACATCCAATTTTCTCGCCGGCGCGGACAGCAAGGCGGCTGCTGACAAAGGGAAATTGAGGAGCAATGAGGAGCAAGCCCAAATGTCGGTTTATTGAGTGATGAAAAAATAAAAGTTTATGGTGCATGGCAAATTATTGGCATTCAAAGCTTCTGCTTGCCTTCCAGGCAGCGGCAAGTGTTCTCGGAAAAAAGGACTCCAAAGGACCGATCTGACTGTGCAGTTAGGTATATGCTTCAGGGGCGAAAATAAATCGCTCCAGGAGGATTTGCACAAAGTTCGATTTTTGAGGGAAAATTCACTATGGTAGGGGTTAAGACGAAAATATTTTTTGCACGTTTCATATTGCTTTCAAAAAACGTGTCTGGTTTTAATTGCCCCCATAAAAATGCAAAGAAAAAATGCAAAAAATTGTCAAACATTGGATAGTTTGGGTGGCAATTTTCATGCTTTTATTGTTAATGTTTGATTTTAATTAAACACTTGACACAAACAGAAAAAAATGACGAATTGGCTTTTCAGCGCGTGAAGTGAATTTTTTTAACGGGTGCGACTGAATCCTCAGATTGTAACTTCATCGAACTAGACCACATTCTGGAGATCCTTGGACAAAAATTTTAATCGGAACATACTTTATTGGACATTTTTTGTCATTTACCTATTGTTTGTTTCATGATGGGTTTATTTGCATGAATGTTGGCAAATAGGTGAAAAAATAAATGCAGCATGAGACGTTGCCAGTTTGGAATGGTGCATTCTTTTTAAAAAAATTTATTTCGAATTTCGCGTTTGCGTAATTTTTAAAAATTAATTTAGGTGCCACCAAATGCAAGGCTACTGGGATCGATGTGATTGTTTTTTGGGTGTTCTTATTTCACGTTATCACTCGTAAATGTCCAGAATTCAAAATTCTCATCAAAACATGTCACTGAATGTCACCCAATTTTTTTTGGAAGTCGTCCCAAGTTGCCTTGTCGTCCAAGTTCAGCCCTTGTCGTCCAAGTTCAGCCCCTGTCGTACTGGGAACATTGATACCATGTTCCCCCTTTTTTACACCCCTGTGCTGCAGCAGTGGTGCTGATGGAAATGGGCCGGAGGCCGGAGGGATCTACTTGCCGCTTCGGCGCGAGAACCTCTGGCCCGTTTCCTGATGAACCACCTGTTGAAGTTGGTGCGAAATGCTTTTGGTTTTTCTGTGATGGGGACGCTTTGCTGGCCAAACATTCGACTTGTGCTTTTCCTTCGCGGCCTTGGTCTTGGCGTTTTGTGAGGACGAACTTGGGGGCACCAAAAAAATCATGACCCCCAAATTGTGGTTTCACCTGTGAGTGGGTCCACGATATGAGTGGTGGAAAACTGTTTCCTGCATAATCTTGCTTCCATTTTTGCTCTCCATTTTCCTTTCACTTTTACATCTTCTTGACATTATTTTTTTGTTTGAATTGAGGAGTGAGTTTTTACTGAATCATTTCGGCAGATACCAACACCCAGGTACCAAATAATTTTGAGTTGTTTTTTCTCAAGAATATAAATCTGTCAGATTTCATGCGGATTTTTGCAGCCGAAATCAAGAATACACCTTTACAATATTTCAAATTTTCCAATTATTGTCAACGTTTTCACACAGGATCTTGTAGAATGGTGAGTTTTAGTTAGCTTGTTATTTTTTTAGTTTTTTTAGCTTTTTACAGCAGAGAGATCATGAACTGGGTAACACTAACTCCACTGGTAAAGCTAATGTGGGGCAGATTTTTATCATTGGATTAGATACCTACCTAGGGAAAAATTTGCCTCGCATTGACGTTACCCCAGGAGTTAGCGTTACCCCTATCATGATCTCTCCGCTGTTAGTTTTTTAGTTTTATTATGCCGCAGCCTGACAGTTTTGTAACATTCTTGTGATGCCAAGCTCCCCTTGCAATTTAACTAGGTACCTGTCTACATAACCCTCAGGGTTGGAAAAACACGTTTTATTTTCAAAATACATAAACGTTTGAAACATTTAAAACGTTTTTTTTTTTTTTAACGTTTTTTTCTCCATCTGTTTTTGCATTGTTTAAAACGTGTTTTAAACAGTTTTTTTTTTTCTAAATGTTTGTTTATTTTACCTATTTGAAAGGAAATACATTTCACATTGCCCAATTTCATGTGTTCAAAGAGAAAAAAAAAAGAAAAAAAAAATGAAACAATCAATTTATACAAGTGAAGTAGGTCCACACAGCAGGTTCAGGATTTCAGCATAACAATGTGTGTTTGTTGGAAGACACATGAAAAAATGCATGAGACAAAACCAAACTCACGGTCGTGATGGATCCATGCAGCACACAAAGAAGAGAATAATGACAGCACCAATTCAGAGTATCCTACTTCGACAACGGTGAAGAGTTAGTCTTTGAAACGTGTTCCAAAACGTGCCCGTTAACGAGGGAAGCTTTTAAACGTGTTCCAAAAGCTTCCTAGGCTAATTTTGCAACAATTTAGTGACAATGGTACCTACTTAAAAAGGCAACAATAGGATGGGTTTATTGGTAAAAACATCCGAAAAACTTTGAAAATTGAGTAAATAAGCACAAAGTATTTCCTTTGTTTTTGCAGATTGTTTTGAACACACCATTTCAAACAAGTTGCGGTTGTTTAAAACATGTTCAAATTTTAAAATGCGTTTAAAACATTGTTATAAGCAAATTGTTTTAAACAAGTCGTGGTTGTTTAAAACATGTTTGAAACAGATTGTTTTAAATGAACAACCCTGCATGTTTACAAGTTTTGTGCTCCAAGGCTCAAAAACAAGGAATAAGCCCGAGTGGGGACCCTGCAACCCCCCTCTCCACAGGAGATGATTTAGCTTGTCCAATGCAATGAGCAAGTAAAACATCTCAGAGATATGCCGTTTAGCTTCATTCAGCAACGTACATTTCTGGATGTAAGGTTCTAGTCACGGTACATTTCTAGTTTTTTGAGAATTTGTGAAAAAGCGTGTGACTAAGTTACCACCTGAAAACCATCAGCGAAACACTGCCAACGAAATGCAATGTGAGGACAACTTCCTACTTCCCCACTCGAGTATTCTTATACCAGAAAACTGCTCTGGTGACAGATCGGCTGTTTATGGATAAAATATGAAAAATCTAATTCAAAACTAGAAAAAGTGTTGCTGCAAATCAAGTGTTTTATTTTAGATGGAATGCAAAATAGACGTAAGTGCCAAATGAAGCTCTGTTGGTACAGCTTGAGCTATTTCTTTGAAATTGTCCAGTCCACTGCCAATTTTCCCCACTTATGCCAGGACTGGAAAATGGGACTGACGAAAACGCTGAACATGCTTGGTCCAGCTTGTCCTGCTGGTAAGGTATTGAATGGTTAGGTTATGGTTACGTTAGGTTAGTTTAGGTTAGGATAACCTAATCTAACAATAATCTAACCCATTTGACCATTACCAGCAGGACAAGCAGGTTTTCCAGCAGGACAAGCAAGACGAAGCAGGTTCAGCGTTTTAGTCGCACCCCTGGAAAATTTAGTCGCCACAACACTTACTTGCCGCATTGCAAGAGGCAAGATGCAATTTACTGCTTTCAAAGTTATCATTTTATCAGTGTTAGTTATCCCCATTCCTGCCTGTGTTCTGCAGATGTGCACTGAGCCCTTGTTAGCCAAAATAGATAACAATACCTATTTGAAGTGCCTAGGCCTAGTGGTTTTTCAAAAATTTTCTTTGAAATTTTGGGTTTTGATCGAATTTGATTAGAGGAATCCAATCCAATGAAAAGCCAAGAAGGAACTTGTTGAGAAACACCCAGTGAACACAAGAAAAGAAGCACTGCAAATCATTGGGACTGTGGCCATTTTGAATTCGAAAAGCGAGTTTGGGAGCACAAGCACAACAGATCAAACAGTGAATTGGCGAGTGCAACAGTCCGTAAGCGTGTTGTTGGGGAGCACAAGCACATCAGATCAAAAAGTGAATTTGCGAGTATGTATAAACGGTTAAAAAAGTGTGTTAGGGAGCGCGAGCATAACAGATCAAAAAGTTAATTGGCGATGCAAGCACAACAGTTTTGAGCACAATGAAGCAAGTTGGCGAGCTCAAGCACAACACATCGAAAAGCGAGTCGGTTCATGCAAGCACAATAGGTAGATGGAAAAGTGAGTTGGGGAGCGCAAGCAAAACAGATCAAAAAGTGAATTGGCGAGTGAAAGCGCAACATTCGCAACGTTCGAAAAGCGAATTGTGGATGTCAAGCACAGCAGATCGAAAAGTGAATTGGTTGCGCGAGCACAACAGATCGTAAAGCGAGTTGGCAAGTGCAAGCACAACAGATCGAAAAGTGAGTTGGGCAGGGAGCACAAGCACAACAGATCGAAAAGCGAGTTGGAGAGCGCAAGCACAGCAGATCGAGAAGTGAATTGGGAGCACAAGCACAACAGATCGAAAAGCGAGTTGACAAGCGCAAGCACAGCAGATCGAAAAGCAAGTTGGGGAGTGCAAACAAACCAGATCAAAAAGCGAATTGTATCGTGCAAGCACAACAGTTCGAGAAGCGAGTTGGGGAGCGCAAGCAAAACAGATCAAAAAGTGAATTGTATCGTGCACGCACAACAGTTCGAGAAGCGAGTTGGGGAGCGCAAGCACAGCAGATAAGTGAATTTGGGAGTGCAAGCACAACATACAGGGTGATCCAAAAAAAAGGAAACTGAAATATTTTTCGTGGATATTTTGATACTGTAAAGTATTTTATGGTTGCAAAGAGTCTAAAGTAGTCAAACGGCTCCCTCCTGCATCCTCTCAGGTCAGAGCGTGTGCATATGCTGCTTCTGAAAGAGGCCCAGAAACCAAGACAATGGAACACCATCTGAGCTCAGACGCTCCGAAGAAAAAGGTGAACGAAATGTGTTTCTTGGTTAAAATGAAATGCGTGTTTCTTCATTGGTTAATTTGATTCTGCAAGGCGTTTTGGGCATTAAAGTTGCCTCAACATGTCGAACATCATCCTCTTCATCCTTCTCACTTACCGTGTTGCTTGCACCCGTTTTGCTTTTTTTGCCAAATTGGAATGGATTCTCCATGCCAAACAGCCGAACTCAACACCCAAAGAAAAAAAAAACATTGTTTTTCGTGCCTGTTTTTGTGGGACAACGTTTTGGGGCTTCCTTCGCTGCACGTCATGGGTTTTGACCGAATTTGATTTGAGGAATCCAATTCAATGAAAATGAAAAGCCAAGAAGGAACTTGTTGAGAAACACCCAGTGAACACAAGAAAAGAAACACTGTGCAAATCATTGGGACTGTGGCCATTTTGAATTCGAAAAGCGAGTTGGGGAGCACAAGCACAACAGATCAAACAGTGAATTTGCGAGTATGTATAAACGGTTAAAAAAGTGTGTTAGGGAGCGCGAGCATAACAGATCAAAAAGTTAATTGGCGATGCAAGCACAACAGTTTTGAGCACAATGAAGCAAGTTGGCGAGCTCAAGCACAGCGGATCGAAAAGTGAATTGGGGAGCACACAAGCACAAGAGATCGAAAAGCGAGTCGGTTCGTGCAAGCACAATAGGTAGATGGAAAAGTGAGTTGGGGAGCGCAAGCAAAACAGATCAAAAAGTGAATTGGCGAGTGAAAGCGCAACATTCGCAACGTTCGAAAAGCGAATTGTGGATGTCAAGCACAGCAGATCGAAAAGTGAATTGGTTGCGCGAGCACAACAGATCGTAAAGCGAGTTGGCAAGTGCAAGCACAACAGATCGAAAAGTGAGTTGGGCAGGGAGCACAAGCACAACAGATCGAAAAGCGAGTTGGAGAGCGCAAGCACAGCAGATCGAGAAGTGAATTGGGAGCACAAGCACAACAGATCGAAAAGCGAGTTGACAAGCGCAAGCACAGCAGATCGAAAAGCAAGTTGGGGAGTGCAAACAAACCAGATCAAAAAGCGAATTGTATCGTGCAAGCACAACATTTCGAGAAGCGAGTTGGGGAGCGCAAGCAAAACAGATCAAAAAGTGAATTGTATCGTGCACGCACAACAGTTCGAGAAGCGAGTTGGGGAGCGCAAGCACAGCAGAAAGTGAATTGGGGAGTGCAAGCACAACAGATAGAAAAGCAAGTTGTGGAATCAAAAGTGTTATGACGAATGCTTTTGATGATTGTTTTTGCAGGCAGATGCCAGTGAAGCAAAAACAAAAGGAAAAACAAAGTACTCTGGAGCAGAGAAGGAGCAGGCATTGTCTCCTTTGGTTGCAGCTGGTTGGAAGGAAACACAAGGGAGAGAGGCGATCGAGAAGAAGTACAGTTTCAAGAATTTTAACGAGGTTGGTTTTTTCCCTAACCCTACTTAGTTTGGATTTGCCGCACGCGTGGTGTTTTTGTTGAAGTTGAATCAGTCTGTTCAGATTTTCATATCTCTCAGATCTACGAAATCCTGTGAACAGGATTTCTGCAAATCCTGCAAACAGAATTTTGTAAAAAAATCATTGATATATCTATCTGCTCTGCATGCTGTTAGACTGTTCCAGTGGTCATCGTTAATTTTTTTTAAATTCAGGCAGAGGGCTACCTACATGACCTGTTGTGCGCATTCTGTTCTCGTGTCTCCTGTTTTCAGGTGTTATGAAATGATCTTTTATGAGAACTTTGAATCAACTAGACTACATACCCTTTTCCGGTTCTGTTTCAGCGTAATTTTTTCCGTATTGTGTTGTTCTGTGATTGAATAATGCTTTCACATATTGTTCACCAATTTGGGCATTGCTTACCTACATAGGTAGGTAATAAGCCAAATAAAATTTGCCTGTGCACACAAGTTGTTGTTGAAACCTGAATTGAACTTTTTTATGCAAAGACCCAATCAGTAATGTCACGGTCGCAATAAAATTATTCATCTCCTGGTGCAGGCCTTCTGCTTTTATTTTTGGCACACTTGTGAATTTGAATATCAAACTACAACAGCAAAACAATAATTGTAGGTCGTTCATTTATTCGCTTTAGGAAGATCTTTGTTGATTAAAACATGTCATTTGGATCTGTGCCAAATTATGAAATGGGGTGCAATGAAAACGAAATAGGGTTGATCAAATTCCCCAACCACTTCATATATTTTGTCTATGCACCTCAACTGTGAATCTCTTGAAATGCTGGAACAGTGTTGGAGGTGAGCTGTTGAGGGAGCTGGCTCACCAGTTAAAGGTGCTTGCTGGCTCACCTATTCAGTGGCGTGCGGTGGTTGCCAGATGCAGGCAGGCATTTTGTCCAGCGCACTGTTCCCGAAGATGCATTGCGAGATGCGTTGCACAACTGTGCATCCACAGTTGATTAGCAGCACGGTGTGGACGACACATGTTTCTGCGAGGTTATTCGTTCCTGAGGTGAAAGGAAAAGGATAATGCGATGGATTTGTTCAATTTCAAAAGAATATTGCACAGCAAGCAAAGCCCAGATGGGGCAGAAACTTTAATTGGGGAGCAATGACCCCATGTCCTCCATTCGCACACGCCGGGCTAATGCGCTACAAGCCAATTCCCATTCCTTCTGAATCAACATTTGGCCGACGTCCTTGCCATTCAAAAAGTGCGGCAAACAGCATGCTTTTGACGAAGCGAGGTTTGCATTCATCGCAGGCTCAGGGCTCAGTGCAATAAAATTGTCATCCATCACAACAGAAGGCTGTGATCAGCGAGAAACTGAGCAACAAGAACATTGACTGGGCACATGAACTGATCCACTTGCGGTGGGTGAATTCACCTGACGGGATGGAGCGGCATAGCTTCATCGCATCCCCGCAAATTCCTCAAAGCAGGCAGCATCACATCGTGCCACTTCTAAATCTCATGCGTCAACGGAGCTGGGGATTCGCTTCGCTTGCTTCTGGAAGACCACCGAGAAAGAGGGTGGGTTGGGTAACTTCTGTGGTTGCTGGCATCGGGAAAGAAGGGAGTTCCCAGTCAAGACATCGTTCAGCAGATGCCAACAGCGTCCAGCAGGCAAATCAGATTGTGCCTTTCTTGAATATGGCTCACATTGTGGACTTCTGTGGTCACGCTTTGTCCTTGCAAATAATGTTTGTCAAACATTAAAATGCACAATTCGTGAAATTTTTCTTGGGCAAGCAGCGCCTGCCATGCCTGCCCTGACCGCACGCCACTGCACCTATTGCATTGCTGGTTTTCCCTGGAAGTGCTTTTTGAACTTTTCTTTGAATGGGTACCCGTTGGGAGTAGGTCTTTGTGCTTAACCGGTCAAGCCCGGCACCCGTACACCATACGCGCTCAAAAACTGCAACTGATATCCGACTGACGTAAGGTGTACGCACGTATAAAGCTGTTGCGATTTTCCGACTGCCGTACGCCGTACGCGCTCAATTCCCATGCAATTAAATGGGTTTATCGCCGCAAATGCGGCGAATCGCGTCAGCTAAAATTTTCATAGTCGGAAAGAGGAATAAACAGCGATCCAGACGACGTTTATTCCACCAAAATCGGTCCAACCGTTTCAAATTGGCGCAATTTTCAAATTTCCCGGGTTTTTGTCTTGAGTTCCTGTTGAAGGCGCCTTTTTTCGCGATCGCGCGACATCTGCCGGCCGCCGAAATTTGAATTTTCGAAAAGTTGAAAGACGCGCGATTTAGCAGACGCTTGTTTCACTCGATTTGCTGCTTTCGTTTTGAAATGGCGTCGTGTTGAAATTTCCTGTTTTTGCTCAATTTTGGTGCGGTTTTCAGTGGTTTGTGTGTGTTTTGGCCAGTTTTTTTGTGCAAAAGTGTTTTTATTGGTTGAAAACATCAAAATATGAGTGATTTTATTGACACAGAGCAGAAATTTGGCTTGGTTGGGCGGGAAATGCATGCATTTCTGCTTTTTCCGTTTTTCGAAAATCCTTGCAAAAAATTATTAATTCCGGCGGGGGTGACACTTTTTGGTGCCGAAAATTGCGGAATGCCATCGCAAATGCCGAATTCGTAATTCCGGGCTTGAGGGGTTAAGAGATGCCTTCCATGATTTGTGCCTGCCAACTGTGTCTCGGACATTGTGTTTGAGTTAATGCCCTGGTGCAGATTGTTTCTGCACATCCTTGAGCTTATTTCAGATATGGACAGGCTAGCTTCTTTTGAATGCTGTTTTTGTTTCATTGCTTTATTGTTTGTCGAGCAAACAATCAGCATTAAAACAAAAATAACATTCAAAAGCAGCTCGCATGCCGATATCTGAAACATTCTTCAGGAATGCACACCAAAATTGTTTCAAACATGGACAGTCAAGCTTCTTTTGGACGCTGCTTTTGTTTCAATGCTGATTTTTTGTGCATTCCAGAATATTGTTTCAAACATGGACAGGCGAGCTTCTTTTCAATCCCATTTTTATTTTAAAAAACACTAATGTTGTTTCCTAAGTGTTAAACTTAATTTCTCATGTTATCCAATGTCAATCATGTTTCTTATTTCTATGTCTACCTGTCCAAGGCTTGGGGATTCATGAGCAGGGTTGCTCTGCAGGCAGAGAAGATGGATCATCATCCTGAGTGGTTCAATGTTTACAATCGGGTTGAGGTAACTCTGGCGAGTCATGATGTGAATGGAATTAGCGAGGTTAGTGAGCGAGCGAGTTGAACTTGTCTGGGTTCAGCTGGTTTGTTGGATGAGAGAGTATTGGCATACTGTGCAGAAAATTGATAATGCCAATTTGATGTTGTCAGCTACCTCGTCAGGTAGGCCTACCTCTCGGAAGAGATCCTTTCCCTAGAAAATAACAAGCAGACAGGTGTATTGCCAACACAGGTTATAGTGCGGACAGTGGCTATTCGAAACACCTTGCTGAAGACCAGTGTTGGTGGAATGGTCCAAGAATTCATTCTCTGCTCTACCTACCGAATTCCTCCTTTTTGGCCTGTACCTAACTCTTCTGACTGGGTTTTCTCGCTTGACTCAGTGTAATTCCATTAATTTAATTCCATTAATTCCAAGTAGGAATTCCATTACCACTGGTCAAGGTATTGGTGACCACAGACATGGAAAGCCTGGAATTAGAAATTCTGAGGTAAGTAGGATTAGAAATTACCTGAAACCTGAAAATCCTGGGAGATTTGACTACCTACAATGTGAAAACTAAGTGAATCCCGCATTGGGATGGGAATTTTTTTTTATTTTTATTTCCTTTCTCAATTTCTCTTGAGAAGAATATCTTACACCAGGAAGAATATCTGATTGGTGATTGCGAGGAAATGTCTTACATATATTTTTGGTTATTTGAAATTCACCTGAAATTTTCTAAGTTTTCAAATGGAAAACCTGGGAAAGTCCTGGGATGTTTATCATTCCGTTTGCATGGGAACAGTGACACTTGCTTGGACTGATATCCTTTAATACCTGTGCATTTTCCTAATCTTTCAGAGGGATATCCGATTGGCCAGTTTCATGGACAAAGTTGCCAAACCTTACTCGAAGGATTAGAGGAGGTCAAGAAACTAAAAGATGACACACTGCTCATGCAATTCATGAAAAAGATCTGCCTTCAGTTTGGGACCAATGCATTTTATTTTGATTTCGCATTCTTAGCTTTTACGATAAAAATAGCTATGCAAGGGCAATAATTTTTGATCACATCGCAAAACACCTCAATTGGTCCGATTCTTAAGACATGACTTGGCTGAGACGAGACTTGAGTGAGTCATTGCCATTTTGTTGATTGTTGGTAAGGTAAGGTGAGGAAGGCATTGCACTGGCTTTCATGTGTGCTATCCTAGCAATCAAGAAAACAGCAGTTGACGAGTCAACTCTCGAGAAATTTTTTTTTAATTTAATTTCCATCCCAAAAATACGAATTGCATGTCAAATCACTTGCCCCAGTTTTTTGTTCCTATAATTTAGTTCAACCCCTATTTTCACTCATTCTTTCCAAAAACCCTTCGTGAATGGAATGCCCTCCCGTCAAACTCTGCTCATCTATGAGTCTCTCGATAAGTACCCCGTCAAACTCTGCTCATCTGAGAGTCTCTCGATAAGTAGGCACCTAGTTGCTTTTGCGGAAGGATCAGAAATTATTTTGTCATTGAAATACTCTTCCCTACAGTTGTAACAAACACCATTTGGTTTAATTTCCTTGTTCCTCTGGTTTTGTGAAGATCGATTTCTGTTTGCTTTTGTTTCATGTCTTTATCATTATTTATTTATTGACGACGCTGTTTGTAGCTGATTGTTAATTGCCATTTATTCAGCAATT
>JASGXE010006559.1:0-20427 GCA_030068105.1 Sinentomon sp. SZTP_YWyxl
AACTCTCCTTGATTTTGACCAACCAGCAACATTGTTAAACCCTTGGAAAAGACCAATCAGCCTATAAACCCTTCTACGTTTAGCCAAGGAATTCCATCCTAGATCAGATATGAACAGAGTAACACTGCTTCGAAAGTAATAACAACCAGAGACAAAGCGAGCTGCCCTTCGTTGGACTCTCTCGAGCATCTCAATATGTAGCAAGTGGTAGGGGTCCCACGCTGCAGCTGCATGCTCTAGCAATGACCGAACAAGTGCGAAGTAAACTTTTTCTTTTATGCGTTTACTTGCTCTATTAAACGCTCTTCTAACAAAAAACAAAGCTGAAGTGGCTTTATTAACCACATTATGCACATACTTCCCCCAACAGAGGGTCTTTGTAAAGGTAACTCCTAGGTACGTAACACTATCGGAAAAAGGCAACTCAGTATTACAAAGGTGGTACCTATACCAACTAATGGATTCACCTTTTTTTGTAAAGGAAATTAATACACATTTTGAGACATTTAAACGCATACCCCACTTTTCACACCAATTCTCAACAGAATGTAAATCATTTTGAAGGGACTATACTCCTCTGCTATCCTCGTCAGCATTTGTCATAACATCCTGCAAGTTTTAGAATGCCTTCTGCAACTTCAGACCCACTCATTTACCCCAATGGGCAATGGTGTGGTGGAGGCCATGAATCGTATGGTGTGGACAACAAAAAATGTCAGCGGACACCGCATCGGCTGAAAAAAAAATTGACAAAATCTCATTTATCAATGAAAATCAATCAAAGAGGAATTGGTGCAGCTGCGTGACTTGCAATCCACGATTCCTCGCTTCAGCTTCAGGCAGGTTAAAACCTACTCTTAAAATCAGACGATGAGAATTTCGCAGTCATCCTGCACCAGCATTTCGCCGATGTTCTTTCTTGCTGCCTCCATGGCCATCTCCACGAAATTCCTCCTTATCACCGAATGGACAAATTTTAACATTCTTCAGCCAAAAACAACCATGTCTTGGATTTGCAAAAACAGAATGCAAATACTCATTATTTGCCTTTCAATGCCATAGCTTATCAAAGATTTTGTTGCACTTCACAATGTTGTGGACTGGAACACTACGAAAACACTTGTGGCTGTTCAAAGCAAAGGTTGGCCAAAAATCAGAGGGAAATATGCATGATGGTCACAAAGATTTTGTATGAGAATCCCCGTTGAAGATTTTGAATCCCCATCACAAGCACTGGATAAGAAGGACACAATGGCATTGCATCTCAACCTCGCTGCGACTGCACGCGGTTCTGGTACATTTAAGTTGTGGACCGTAGCAAGTCTTGATAGGCATCCTTGACTTCATTTTGTAGCCACTTAGCTCAGCAGACTATGATTCATTCGTGGCATTTCTTCTGATTCAAGTAACTCCTCTTGAAAGCAAATTTCATTATCCCGTTTTAGGCCTGATTTGCCACTGGCTTTAGAGCAAGTCTCTTTCAAAGTCCAGGCAGGGTATAAAGTTGGCATAGTTGGACGAACTGGTGCTGGAAAGTCAAGTCTGTTTCAAGTCCTCTTTGGATTGATCCATCCGTGTTCTGGTGAAATTCTGATTGATGGTGTAAACACAGAGGACATTCCCTTGGATGTTTTAAGGTTTAACTTCTGGTTTTATCGTATTTTGGATTTGATGGAAACAAATTTTCAAAACCCTCGAGCACGAGGACTCATAAAAATCGCATTAATAACTTTGCTTTTTTGGTTTTTGAATTTTGTAAGTTTACATCTTCGTACTCGAGCACTCAGCTGATTTCGCTTTTATCTATGCTATTGGGATGCCACATCAATTTTTATCTTCAAGTCTACTGATTGGTACATGGTGTCTGAAGCTGCTGAAAACAGATCGAAGAAATGTTCCGCCTTGTTAAATTTTATTTTGTCTGGCACCGCAACCTGTTTTACAACTGTCAGTAATTACCTGAATTGAAGCTATTTTTGGACAGCGTAGATTCGACAGCGTAGATTCGGAGATGGCATTTCGGCCCCCTGATGGTCTGGAGCCTTTTTCGAGTCACAGGACACAGTGTTATCTGTCGCTGGTGTTGTGCGACTGTTCGGTTCAGGCAGGTCACGAGTTGAGTGGAAGTCGTTGTGCCACGGGGCGTTCATTGAATTTCTCTCTTTTCCCCCTCTCTCTCCTGCACTTTCTCTCCTTCTCTCTCCTCTCTCTCCTTCCATTTCCTTCTATCCCCAACCTCTCTCAACCCACTCTCATCTCTTTCTTCCACCCATCACTATATCACCTATCTCCCCATTCTTTCCCTCTTTTCTCTCCAGCTCTGTGAAAGCAAGTTTCCATTTCATAATGGGTGGTGATTCATTGAATCACCACCCGGCGCCGCAACGACTTCCATTCAACCCGTTACCAGCGGCAGAGAACACCGTGTCGTCTCACTTGAAGAAGGCACCAGATCAGGGGGCCGAAACGTCGTGTCCGAATCTACTGTCACCCCGAAAATGGCCTTTATTCATGTAATTACTGACAAGTGTTCAGCCTTGTTCTGTCTGAGTGGGACAGCCTTCGCAATTGTTGCATTGAATTGCTTCAAAACTATTGCATAATGTTTATGTTAAATTATGCATTGTGCATTTGTTGCAAATTGCATAATGCAAACACACTGGGGTTGTCTGCAGTTCAAATCTCAAATTGCAGGATTGCTACTAACCGGATTACTCAGATATTTTTGGTGGACGTGGACAAAGCTGGGAACTTTGGGAAAAACCCTGGATACCCTGAAAAAGTCACAAACGGAACTTTCGCAATTTGGGAGAAGTCAGGGAATTTTCAGCACCATTAAAGAATCTAGAGTCTTGTGAATCTTTTCTTAGAAATGCCAATTTCTCGCCCTCGATATTGAAAAAAAAAATAAACACATTTACCAAATGTAAGAACCAATTTCTTTCATGATATGTCCGGCGGAATGCAAGAGGTGTGGGCGACACTGCATGGCGATTGTGGATGAGTGTAACAAATTTGTATCAGATGGCCCAAACGCCGGATACAAAGCCCATTCCACAACGTGAAATGAACCAATTTTGTGTTCACAAGTCAAAAAGTTATCTGAGCGTAAAGATCTGTACAGCAATTACCTTTCTGCAAAATTCCATGATAAGGAAAAGGTTGCAACTAGCAGACTTCTTTTGCCATTTTTGGTTCGGATTCCTTTTTAACATTATGGAACAGAGTATAATTTAAAATGTGCACATGAACAAGCCATAAAAACAAACACACGTGACACCCTGCGGAGGTAGGCAGAAAGTGTGTGTCGTATTTCTTCTATTCAATTATTTTTTCTCTTTAGGTCAAAACTGGCTATAGTGCCACAGCAACCGCATTTATTCACCGAATCGGTCGCTTTTAATCTTAATCCAACTGGCAGCTGCAGCAGCTCACGCTTGATCGAAGTTCTAAAACACTGCCATTTAGATTCAGTCGTTGAAAAGCTGGGTGGTTTGGGTGCTCAAATTGGTGGTGCAGATGGTGCAACTCTTTCCTGTGGACAGCAGCAACTGCTCTGTTTGGCACGTGCAATGCTCACCGATGCCAAAGTTGGTAACCTTTCTTTCACGAATTGGCCTCTCTTCTTCTGTCCGTGCAGCACTGAACTGTACTGCTGAACTGCCTTATCATGTTGAAAGGGTGGCAAAATTACCATTTTTTGCCACACGAGCCATTTCAATTTGGTTGTGGCCAATTTCTTTTTTTTTTTTTTTGAAAAATGTAAAAAACAACCTGGATGATTCTCCCGAAAAATCCTATGTTGTGTATAAAAGTGGAAAAATATTTAACTAAATTTGAAATAATTTTTTTAATTTTTTTTAAATTTTTTAAATAATAATAAAAATTAAATAGTTAAACAAAAATAATAAATAAAATTTTATTTATTGTGCGGCAGACGGGGCTGCCAACTCCTGCTGAGTGTGGAGGACTGGATGTACAAACGTCTCCACGTGACCGGTGACCCCCTCTCAAATATCAAGTCATGTGAACTGGTCAATCACCGTTAGCCACGCTGGGTATTCACTCTGAACTCCAGCATCCGATTCACCATCATGTTGGTTGTATATTCCGGCAACAAACTCCCAAACTGGTGAGCATGCTCCGTTGCGGCAACATGTCCTCGGTCAGGTATGTTACGAAAGAGAAAACACCGGTCGAAACAAGGCTCCTTGAGTAAAGAAGTGTTTGGCATTCGTCCGTAGAGTGCAAAATACCAGTCCGAAACAGTGCAACCCCCTCCAGCTGCGTGACACCCGATCTAGATCGTTTCTTGGCTTCGACCCGAGCGGTCTTTAGTTCAGGGCTTGTCCCGAGTTTCACCTTTGGAAATATATATCGTATGCGCCACAAATCTACCGTCAAATAGATGAATAGGGTTTGCGTGTTTTCTCGCACCGTGGCTGTGAAATTGACGCTTTGTGCGGCAAGGTGGCTATCCTCCCGTTTGTGTTGATCAGCCATGGTGAAAGCAGGGTGTTAGGGGTTGGCGTTCTTTCTGAAAATGGTGGTTTTGGTAGCAACATGGCGTCGGCATGAGACACACCAACGATCTGTGGTTAATTCTCGTTTATTTATTTTATTTATTCGAGACCACCAGATAGCTCGGATGAGGTGGCCGACAGAGAGGGCTACTCGAGATTCCGACTCCAAATAACCAGTCTTGTCAAATGCTTGATGCACAGCCACGGGATGGAGAATGCATAAAACATTCTTGTCCATCTGACGGGAAACTTACGGCGCTTCCTGTATAATAATAGTAAAACGTCTTTGTTTTGAAATTCAAAAAAAATCCTGATTTTTACATCACCCCCGTGTCTTGGTATAAAATTCTTTTGGCTCATTGAATGATGAAAAAGCAAATTTACATTTTTCAGAAAATTGTAAAAAAAAAGCCTTACATCAGAGTATGCAATGGTTCATTTTGGTCAACAAATGGCAGACGCAAAGCATCTTGTGCTTCTTGTCAAATTTGCAGTGTTGTTTCCGACGTCCTTCATGCGGAATCATCAGGGCACAGACCGTTGGGTATTTTCAGACAAGCCATTCTGGACTCTGCGAGTATGTTCCTGTAGACTACCTCCTGGTGCAAAAATCAACATGGTATTGTCAACATGACCGCTTGTTACAAGCAACTCTTGACTTCAGTAATGATTGCTTTGATGGAAGCGAGTGTTGGTAACAAAATAGCACTTCGCTGAATTTGAATTTGCCATGAGTTGATGCTTTCTTTCTTTCACTCTAGATTATTTGCATCGATGAGGCAACTGCTTCTGTTGATCTTGATACGGAGGCACTTATCCAGAAGACTCTGAAACGTTTTTGCAAAGATAAGACAGTCCTAACAATTGCACATCGGATGCACACAATCCTTGACTCCGACATGTATGTTTTCACGCACTGTGAAATGTCCATTTTCACCTTAGTCCATTTTACAGTTTATCTTCCGGTTTCTTTCTGTATGATTCCCAGGGATCATATCACTTCATGTTTATGCAGGTGGTTGCTTGACCAAATTTTGTTGGTGATGCGATGCATGTGCCCGTCTTGTGGACGTCAGCCTCCAAAGGGTGGCGGGCGAACCATGGGATCTGGGCAAAGGACTCCCTCAGAGTTTGAAATTGTCTTGAAATTAAATTTTAAAATTACTTTGTTTCTGTGTGTGGTGCAATACTGGTGTTCCAGAAACCAGATTTCACACCAGCTGCAGACCAAACAGAGGCTAGCATTCAGTCGGATGGGGCTTTTTACGTCTATGATCTATTATGACACCCTGTCAGTAATTCATCTCTTGAGCCCTATGATTTTTGTAATGATTTTTTTTTGTTGCAGACCTGCTTGGCGGAAATCAAATTAATTTTTTTTTTGTTGGAGACCTGCTTGGCGGAAATCAAATTAATTTTTTTTTTGTTGCAGACCTGCTTGGTGGAAATCAAATCAATTTTTTTTGTTGCAGACCTGCTTGGCGGAAATCAAATTAATTTTTTTTGTTGCAGACCTGCTTGGCGGAAATCAAATCAATTTTTTGTTGCAGACCGTTATCCAGAATGAAAAAAGAAACGCCGTACGAAATCGATGCCTTCTGTCTGCAATATGCCTCATGCACTGTTTTTGACGGACGAGTTCTTTTTTTTTAAATTCGTGACCTCGTAAAGGGTCAGGTGGCACAGTTCCACCTACTTGCTGCGTTATTTATCTTCTCCTTGAAACTATGGAAGAAGAAGAAATTTGCCTGCCAAAAAAGACAATGCGGCAGAATCTTGATCTGATGAAAATAATGTGGGCATCCTTTTGACTGGGTGTTTGTTTGCGATAAAAGGGGCTTAACTTTATACCTGTATACGAATATTCAAGTTGGACCTTGTTCCTTTGTTCGCCTTAGATTTGACCTTCTCGGGTCAATAATTCAGAAACCAGTTGACATAGGATGGTGAAATTTTGCACAGAGAGTACCTTTATTAACCTTAAACCTTGTGCCAAATTTGAACCAAATCGGTTAAAAAACAAAAAAGGTGACCCTCTGGGGTTTGGTGCCCCCTTAAGTAGTTGAAACCTGGGTTTCTTGGGGCAAAGTGATTACTGTGTGGTGAAATCTGAGCCACATGCAAACACAGTTTAGCATTTTTGTAATGAGTTAAAATTCCAAGGGGTTGTGAAAATTTTGATTTTTCTGTGCTCTTGATTTCATTGCATTATGCTTGTTAAACTGTTGTTTCTGTTGATCCAATTACGAAGCACTTGACACTCTTTTGATTTCAGGATAATTGTGATGAGTGACGGGAAAGTTATCAGCTACGACACCCCGAAAAACCTGCTTGGTCATGATGGATCGTGTTTTTGAAAGCTCTTAATTAATTTATTTGCTTTTATTCATTTATTTTGAGGGCATGGTATTTGTTTGTACTTTAAACGATTTTCCCCCTTCCTTTTTCTCGTGCCTTTGCTCCTGGATTGTCTATCCCTCTCTGCCTCAACCCCCCTTGCTCCTCAACCTACTTACTCCTTAGTACTGCCAATCATTCAGCTGATGTGTTCCCAGTAGGAATTTTCAAATCAAAGAGCGACTGTGCTCGTCTCTGCAAAACTGCAGACTAACATCGAACCACTTTTGTTCGATGAGCCCAATGCAGAGGTGAAGTTATCTGGCATGCGCTTCTCATATTTGGACCGTCAGTGACCTTTTGACCTTTCTCGCTTTGGTGCTTTTGCTTCAATAATCCAGCGAAAAAGGTTGCACCAGGAGGATTTACGTGAAAATGCTGTTTCAATAAAAAGGCCGTTGTGACATTTGTGTCGATTGTGCTTGATCCAGACAATGATTAAAGAATCGAAGCAAATTTAATCTTCACAGTGTCACCGAATCGTTGGGGACTTTTCTTGATCTGAGAGTCTTCAGGCCGCGTTCATGAGGCTGTCAAATCGAATCGTTTTTATCAGTGAATCCGATCAAAATGCCTGCCAAACCTGGCGTCAGTAAATGCCGTGTGAAAGGTCTCAGATGATTTAACCTCATTTAGGATACCTAATTAAAAAAAAATGAGACAACTCTGTGAATTTTTCTTAATGAATTTGATAGGAATACATTTCTCATGACAGAACATGTTAGAAAATGCGATACCTTGTGATTCTGCACCACAAATATTGTTTGACACCAAGCCCATTGAGGTCTTGCTTCAATGCGGAGAATACCTTCTTCTTTTAACACCAATTTCGGGGATTTGGCATGGTATTTTATGGTATGGATATAAATTTGATCTAGAAAAGCTAGGTAATTTTTTTCTCTGACCTGTGCTGTGCCTCCTCTCCCATTTTCATAATCACTGGTCTTTTGTGCTGCTTAATTGCTGCCACTGCAACCCCTCCATCTCTCAGCATTATCTTCATCTCCACAATGTCGTGTGCCAGACGAAGCGGAGTGTGTTTCATCATCCTGCAACTTCTTTGACCACAGATTACAGAATTCTTAAATGAATCAGCTTGAGAGAGAAAAAAAGAAACAAAAACGAATTGAAAAAATTTCGATTTATGTTTGAAATCACTATTCGTTTATGAAATTTTCCCTTCCCTGGTTTACTTTCTGAGTTCTTCCTCTACAATGTGGGGTTCGTATGCACAAAGTATTCGCAGGGCCAGGTTTTGCCCCTTTAGTGCCCCCAAGCTTGATCATTTATTGCGCCCCCAAATTGACCTGTAACAAAGTTGCCTTTTGAGGGACATTTTCGGGATGAGGAAAACAACCAGCTAACAAAAATGACCTTAAATAAGTATATTTCCATGCTGAACCTTTGACAAGTCTTCTACATTCCAGAACATCGCCCGCTGAGTTAAAAATGACCTTAAAATTTTATATCCCGGAAGACTGCGGGTGAAACTGGAAAATGACCATACAAGTTCATTTCAAGCCTGGACGCCCAACGGCCCAACGAAAAATTACTTTTAAACAAGTCTTTTCTGTCCCAGAAGTCCTGCGGCCTAACTAAAATGACCTTGAACAACTCTTTTCTATCACGGAGAACAGCTGCCTGTAATTAAAATAACCTCTTGACGGAAGTATCATAATAATACCAGCGAAGACTGCCTGCCAACTAACTAAAACTAATAAACAACTATCTATAACTAAACAACAACTAAAACTAAACCAAACTAAAATGACCTCAGAAGTCATTCAGCAATCTGCATATTTTAGGACTGGCCCTTTTGATTTTGATCAACTTTTTACCGTCATCCTTTTTTCCGCTATCTATGGGGTGATGCTCCAAACAGCTCGCAGAAGATTGTCGGAGAAACAAAGATGGTCAAATGGATCAAAATCCGAGGTCAGTTCTGATTTTGTCAAATTCACAACACCCAGTCGAGCCAATTAAATAAAGTAGTGTTAGCTGATCTCGAAACTCTATAGGCCGCTAGCGTTGAGCAAAAGGTCAAAATGAAATACACAGGCCCAATCTGCCTGACAAATACACAATTGTTTGCCATAAGGATGGAGAAAAGTGGTGTAAGTGCATGTTACCACCATATCAGAGAATTGGTTGCAGAAAATAATGAACTGAACAAGAAAACGGGAAAAAATGGCTCAACTCACTTCAGGAGGGAGTGAAGCTGAAAAGCTTTATGTAATGGACAGAGGTGAAATAGATGGTCGACGGGTATGGAGGAAAAGGTAAAGTGGTGAGGACCTCTCTATGGCCCCAGCTCCTTTCTGCACCGTCACTCCTTAGTTTTGTAAATTTTCACATATGGCGTATGCCGTATGGCAATCTCGCAACTTTTCGAACAATATTGAGCCGTTCTCAGAGGAAAGACATTATTTAACCGGTCGCCCAGCTATTTGGCAACATTTTTCGGGGCATTTCGTGCCTCCGATACCTCATGCCCCTAGCGATCTCTTGCTTCGCTTATTGGGTAACACGGCACTGAGTATTATTGGCCTGAGCACTGCTAGCCTCCTTGCCAGTTTTCTTCAATTTCTGTTTATTTTTTATTTCTCCTTTTGCCTGTATTGTAGATCAACTTGCCATGTTCTTAGTGGCTTTAATATAATTATTGACCAAAATAATGGTCTAGTGCAGGATTAACTGAAAATCTACGAATTCTTGGATGTTGGGAGTTTTTACGTGGGCAAAAGATTGAGCAAGATTGGATATGGAAGAGACCAGGGTAGGGTTTCTCTCAGATTGTCAAATCGATAACTGATTACAAGTCGGGCATTATACGAATATTTTGGAAAATGCCACGAAGTTCTTCACCTGACGGGAGTTCCAGTGAGACAGATGAACCGGAGTTTGAACTTAAAACAGGTTTGGCCCTTAAAACTAGTTGTACTTTGTTAGTTTTGCTTAAAACGAGGTGGTGTGTCTGATAGGTGTGTAAACTTTTTTGAGGTGTACTGGCATACGAGACAACAAGAATGAAGAATCTAAACATGAAAATTGTTTGGAATAAATGCCCCATTCTGGATTATGGGCCCCAAACATGGCCCATTGAGGGCAACTGGTTGTTCCTCATGGCACTGCAAGAAAAAAGACAAGGGCGACCTTTTTTGAATATTGGCTCGTTCAGGTTCTGTGAGCCCAAAAAATTCATCTTTCGGGTTATTTTGGGGCATTGAGGGCCCAACAAATCTAAATCATGCACTTTTTCAAAAAAGGTAGCTCATCTCTTTGTATTGTCATGAAGAACAAATCTTGAATTTGGAAGCCCTGTCTAACCTTTTACTTTTTTTTACCCATTTACCCCATTTTGGAGGCCCATAAATTCAGAATGGGGCATTTTTGTAAGTTTCTCAGAATATGTGTTTGTTTCAGTGTCGGAAACACTGCACATCAACTTATTCAGACTCACCTTGTGTACCAAACAAGATACGGAAACTTGTCCAGGCATGATTGGGCATGGAAAATGGATGATTGCAAAAGATAGAAACTGTCCGGATGATGGCATGGAAAATGGTATGCAACAATGGAAACTTGTCCAGCAGATTGGATGGAAAAGGATGATTGCGGATGCGAATTTTTCGAGATTGCACGTATGCTTGACATTTTCTGGGATATCATTGTGATACACAAGGTGATCCCATTATGGCGGAGTCACAGCGGGCTTGAATCCCCCGTAAATTTTAAACTCTGCTAGGCTCTAAAAAGATAAAAAAATGTTGACCAATCATTCGTAAATTTTCTGCATTGCGTAAGTTTGCATTCCGTAGAGTTGCTACGACATTGCTAACCTCACCAATCAAATTTAGATTTGAGAGGTTTAGCAATGTCCGTAGCAGACTGCTACGGACATTGCTAAACCTCTCACGCAATGCAGAAAATTTACGAATGATTGGTCAACATTTTTTTATCTTTTTAGAGCCTTATAAACAATCTTATACCCACTGCTATCAAAAATCCTGGGATAGCCTTGGTTCTTTGCCTAATTTCAAAGCACATTTGCGAAACCATTTGACTGTCTGATCTTTCCAATGAGCCGTGAGAGGATGAAAATTCCTTCAATAATGATTATTGAAGGTATACCGTAAACCTAACTATGGCTTCATTCCTTTCTCACGGGTCATGCAATGTTTTGCAAGGCTTTCAAGTCGGTTGTCTATGACCATGATACAAGACTGAAGATTTTTTCAGGCCTTGATAAGTGGGATAGCATACTTTAAAAAACATTGTACAGGTAGTAACGACAAAATTGAGCCCCACATGTGCTCTTTCGGAGGCCGTGAATGCAAGCACTTCCCGATACATTCTGATCGGCTTTGCATGTGCCGACAAGGTGCAGTAACATACCGGGAATAAAACACGGCAGTAACTTTGCGGGAACAAAACACTAAAGAGCGGGAATTCATTCAGGACTCAGGAGTGCTGTTTTCTCAGGTTCCGAAATGGCTAATTAAGGCTCAATTTTATAGTTGCTACCTGGACACCCAAATGATGAAGCCTGAAGTTGACATTCTTTCGAGCTGAAAAAATATGTGTTCAAAAGTTTGGTAATCTCCACCTCAAGGTGTGAGTACTTTCGTTCTTTGTGGTTTAGACCTTTTTTAATTGAACCGTTTTTTCAGATGATGTAAAGTCCACTTTCTGGCTAAAATGCTTTGCATGCAGTTTTGTGATTTTTTTTTAATTTTTTCTCGTTTTTTCGTTTCAAAATTGCCAAAGCAGTCTGGAACCGGTTTTGCTGAAAGTGGTTCCCTCTTTTTTTGATCGGAACGCTTTAAGTTTTTCCTGGTGACAGACTTGAAATGACTTTGCCAAGTCTGGTTTATTGCCAAGATTTCTTTACATTTGCAGTCACTGTTTTCAGTAACTTGGCTAAAAAATCATTTATTCATGTTGCTTGAAGTGTAACCAAATACCCCACTTAAGGGGGGGGGGCAACCGAAAATTGAAAAATTTTTGCCAAATTTTGCATGTCTGGTTTTTATTGCGTTCTCATGGAGAATTTTCTGAGGAATGTTCTGCAAAAAACCAGAGGTCAATATCTCAATCTGTTTTCAAATGAGAGACTTTTTCGAACAGCGGAACATAGGATATTTTGTTCTTTCTGTCCTTTTCGTAAAATGCTTATTTGCCGCAAATCGCTTTTCGCCTGCCTTTTTAAACTTTCGAATGCTCTATCTCAGCCATTTGACAAGATAAAAAGGCCAATTTTTGCATACTGAAGTAGTTTTTTGTCAGAAATGGAGTGACAGAGCCCGAATTTTGATATTTTCAATCTGTTTCCACTTTTTTGGCATTCATCTTTCCAAGTGCATCGCTTCTTACAATAAAAGTCTCGCAAGGATCCATTTCCAAAGTTTTGGGTCAAAAATGAAAAAACTGGCTCTGTCACTCCACTTTTGGCACCTTTTGGAAGAGTTTGGCGCAAACTGAAGTTAAATAAGACATACCGTTAAAATACAGGAGTCGCGCAAAGTTCCGCGTAATGATTTTCACAAGAACATGAATAACTCTGGAACCACTTGAGATACAGAGGTGAAATTTCACACACAAAGTTCCTTCACCTAACGCCAAATGTGTGCAAAATTTGGCTGCAATCGAATAATAAACACCGAAGTTAGTAATTTTGGGTTGCCCCCCCTTAAAAAAAGAATGTGTGATGTCTCTGATTCGCCGCATTGCAGCTTTTTCGACATCCGTTATGAATTATTGTGGGAGGCAGGTACAGATGTCTTTGAAATATGTGTTTCAACATGATTTGGACACTAGCTTTCCGGAGAACCATTTTCTCTTCCTCCGGAGACAGAAACACCTTTGGATGGTAGCGTGATTCTCCTGAAAACTAGTGGCCAAGACATAATTGGGAGAATCGCATTGAATGGCAATTTGTTGTGCCTCTGAAATAAAATTTTCGGTAATGTTCACTCTTGGGCATTCCTTGCTCATTTCCAGGTCCCGAGCACTCCCAACAAAGTGTCAGAAACCAGTTCCATGCAGTGAAAAAAATTCTGATGTCAGTTTGGATGTGAGATCAGAACTCCGAAAAGAATTGATGTGTCTTCCAGACTTATTCAGCTGGGTGGCCCAAAAACTATACTGAAAATGTTTGATCAAAAAGCATCTCTCTGAATTGCTTCAATGTAGGATGGTGGGGAGTTTCAGCATTGGTCACTCAAGCCAGCATTCAAAATATCTCTTTTTCATTGTCTGCCTAGGTTTCCCCACAAGTTTTCTGTTGCTGCTTTCGAAGAATCTGCTGTGGATGGCCACTATGCTATGGCCGAAACCCTGGATTTTCTTGAGGATTTATCTGAATGCAGCATTACAATGCCCTTTACGCAATTTAGAGGGTCAAAAAGGCAGTAAGGCTAGAAAAATGCACGTTTGGGAGGAAGTTCGCCTCCGATGGTCTTGAGGCGACATGGAAATAAAGGCCGAATGAAAGTCAGGCAGGTATGCCTCGTGTTGTAGGACCCATGCTGCTCAACCAAAACCTTTTTGCTTGGAAGTGTAGCCCCAATTATGACTCTAGATGCCTTCAATGACAGCAGAAATATGGCAAGGATGTTGTCACTTGACCCTTTTAACTTTAACCACTTCAGGTTCCTGTCAGTAGATGGCCTGTAAATAACTAGCTTTTTCACCTTTCAGGGACCGTAACATTGTCATTCAGTCCTGTGAAAAATCCACCAATCCATCTTCAAACATGCAGAGATATAAAGGATGGAAATTGCAATGGTGGATATCTTGATGTTGCTCTTAATGGCCCAAAGGAACAGGACCCACTCTCTTTGGACAAATGCATCGTTTGCGGAATGCCCGCTGTTGACAAAGAATCTCTACTGCATCATACCATCAGCCATTTAGAAGGGAGTTCCGACACAAGACTGGGAGAAAAATGTCCAAAGTGCAAGGAAACCTTGGATAATTTTTCCGACCTCAAAGAGCACTTTATTTTCGAACACATACAATTTATGTTCATCCGGTGCAACTTTTGCAAGACACAATTCCAGTCGAGGAGTGGATTTGTTAATCATCGCTTGGAGGGCTTTGGCTTGGCTGGTCATCCTTCAGGCGGGAAACGCAACAAGGGTGAACCTGGTGTAGACAAAGAGCCTGCACCAATCAGGAACATTCAGTGCCAAATTTGCAATGAGGCTTTTGACACACTGGCAAGCATAGGGAGACATCTTGGAGTAGATCATGCCAAAAAGCGTCGCCTGCATGCTGCAAAATGCAGGCTTGATCGTGCAGCACAAAGTCACCCCGTGAAAAACCGTGCCAAAAAACTCCATTCGTGCGACGTCTGCAAAAAATCCTTCAAACGCAGTGATGGCTTGAAATCTCATGTTGCAACCCACTCGTTTGTCAAGTTTAAGTGCAAGATTTGCGATGCTGGCCTGTCCACAAAGTATTCGCTGGATGCTCACGAGAAAACTCATCGCGAAGGTTGCCGTTGGATTTGTGAATTTTGTGCAAAGTGCTTCGCTTCGTCTACGAACTTGAGGTATCATCTGATGACGCACGGAAACCAACGGCCTTTTCAGTGTGTCACATGTGGCAAACGCTTTCTGCACCGAGGTGTTCTTAATCAACATGTCGTTTCACACACTGCTTCGAAAACATTTGCTTGTGATGAATGTGGAAACACATTTGCCCATCAGAGATATCTCTCGCAGCACAAAAGAATCCACACCAGAGAGCCTTATAATTGCACCATTTGTGACCAAGTGTTTCAACGGATCGGGCAACTCAAGGAACACCTACAGTGCCACATTTCCAACGTCGCCAGTTTGGTTCGTTTTGATGATCTTGAGGAACCTGAATCGTGCTTGTGAATTTAAACAGTTTGCATAATTTTTTGTTTTATGGCAAATAATTTGTGAAGTCATTTTGTGACCGTGATAAAAAGTTGGGTAATATTTTCTGATTCTTGCATTATTTACACCTTCCCTGGGGCAACTCAATTGTGCGCCTGCTGGAATCCAACCAGGCGTTGACGTGAAATTTTTCATCCAACGACAGGTTGGATGCGAAATTTGGACCTTTTTGGTCCGGATCGATGTAAAAATGAAAGGAGTGCATCTGGACTGGTTTCTGGATGCAAGTGGTATGGAATTGCAGAAAAAGAATTCAGGGGACTTTTTCCCAGGACCACTACTTGCCAAGCACTGCACCTTCAAACAGAATGAGAGACACTGCTCCTCTGTCCATTTTCATGTGCTGGAAGTTGCTTGGTTTATGAGAAAGGGTTCAACCAATAGAAGGCATCCTGATGATTTCCAGATGATCCATGTCCCATTGTGCCAAGATTTGGGCAGTGGGGACCTGCTCTGTCGCAAGCAATAAGGACCAGGCCCTCTCTTCCCAAAGTTCGTGGCTTTTTTCATTTCAAACAGCATGACTGACAAAAACTCTCCAGTTCCCTTTTGAAATGCAGGGATATGCTGTTGAGCTTGATTGATTTGTGGGAGGGGTTTCCCACCAAGAATAGGCATTGTGCGTAAGTCCCACCCCCTTCTTGAAAATCCAATTTGAAGTCCAAAGTCAACGGTGTCCCACCTGCATTTTTATTCGAAAAGAACTGATGTCTCATGTGGACATGTCAAGACTTTGGACAGCGACTGAGAACTTGCAAATGATGGCACAGAAACTGTTGCAGGTGCCAGCAAAAATAAGTCGCGTGCAATTGAGTCTGGGCAGCCTGGACAGGTTGAGGTTAGATCCCCAGCTGAAATCCAGCATGCTGCCCCCAAATTGAAAACATGAATATTGCCACCTGGGGGTATTTCCGACCAAAATGGTATTGCGTTTTTTGTTTGCTGTCGCCAGAGGACTCTCCCTTCCTCTGAAACAAAAAGCAGGATTTGTGAAATGTGCAAGCAAAAGCCAACCTTTTTGGAAATCGGTAAGCCTTCATTCAAAACTCAAGCCTCGTGGAGGAATGATGCGGAATAGCACTAATCCGGAGTTGCGGGTATATTTTTCATCAATGCTAAAAACTATACTTGCAACCTCGGAATGACGATGTGCCGGAGTACTTCTCTCGGCAAATTGAACAATAATAAAAAATGCTATTTTCTTTCTGGCCAACAGACAGCTGAACCCACACTTGCTGAGAAAGTGGTTCTTTCTCTTCGGTTCCTTTTATCGGATGCTCCCGTTAGTTTGTGGTTCTTTCCGTTAGTTTGTGGTTCTGGAGAAAGTGGTTCTTTCTCTTCGGTTCCTTTTATCGGATGCTCCCGTTAGTTTGTATGCAAGGTCAAAACATGGATTTGAATCTTGCAATCCATGAGGCATGTACTGGCTATATGTGACGAGTTGAAGGGCCTTCTTTTGGCAAATGTGTTGCAGTGTTGGCATGAAGCCATTGTTCAGGAAACAGGAGCAGTATTAGATTTTTATCCATTTCACCCGCAAATTTTTTTTGTCACACGTTTACAAGACACCGTCTGCTTCAGCATCAGTTTGAATCATTAAACGGTGGCTTAGTATCGGTGATCGTTGAATCTCCCGTCTCTGCCTATTGGTTTCAGCTTTCCTTGATAAGTCGCTGAGGATGAGCCGTCATCTTTGATTCTGTTCTTTTGTGCCCAGTGCTCTTAATTCATACAGTGCTTGGTAACCAATGCAGTTTGGCGTTCTGTGATTTACGTAGCAGAGCCCATTCTTCACGATGAAGTGTATGGTCCAGGCCCGTTGCTCGCTCACCATTCTACCCAGGAACACATGAAAACAGTGTTGTGTTGGTTTTTCCGAAAGGTGAGAACTTTTTGGACTGAAAGAAGGCCAAAAGTGACCCCAACATGACCGGATAATGCAATGCGCATGACCACCACCTGTTCTGTTCCCGAGGCCACAGGTGGACCTATTTATAGAGAAACTGGTGGGCCCTACCCTGGCACCACGCGAACCACCCAGCAATACGACGCGTGAGTGGGGCACCCTGCGCCTGCAATGCGCATGACCACCACATGAAAGAAATTCTGCTGACATGTCTTCGCTACAAAGACCTTCATGACAACTTGAATATTTGTCCTTTTACTTTGTCAATGCGTGTATTTGTCCTTTTTACGTTACTTTGTTTGTCAATGCGGTGCCTGTTGTGTGGCCGCATTTTTAGAAAGTGATAAAAAAGGCCTAGCGTATCCATAATCATAGGAAAAAAACGCCTCTCTCTGATCGAATTGTTGCAAGTTTGATGATTTTCTCGTCATTTCAAAAGAATCTGGCTCACATTACCAGACCATCGCTGTCCCGCCTTCAGAGTCGATCAGATTCAATCCATATGGAGTGTATGAGTAAGTCGTCAAATTTGACACGGAAGAACGATCTCGAGTTGAACAATCCTGTTCAGAGTTTCCACCACTTCCTTCTGTTGCTCTCTAGGATCGAAGTGTTGTCCCCGGAAAGTTTGATGATTTTCTCATCATTTCAAAAGAATCTGGTTCACATTATCAGACCATCGCTGTCCCGCCTTCAAGAGTCGATTTGACTCAATCCATGTGGAGTGTACGAGTAAGTCGTCAAACTTGACACGGAAGAACGATCTCGAGTTGAACAATCCTGTTCAAGAGTTTCCACCACTTCCTTCTGTTGCTCTCTCTGATCGAATTGTTGTCCCCGGAAAGTTTGATGATTTTCTCATCATTTCAAAAGAATCTGGCTCACATTACCAGACCATCGCTGTCCCGCCTTCAGAGTCGATCAGATTCAATCCATATGGAGTGTATGAGTAAGTCGTCAAACTTGACACGTAAGATCGATCTCGAGTTGAACAATCCTGTTCAAGAGTTTCCACCACTTCCTTCTGTTGCTCTCTAGGATCGAATTGTTGTCCCCGGAAAGTTTGATGATTTTCTCGTCATTTCAAAAGAATTTGGTTCACATTATCAGACCATCGCTGTCCCGCCTTCAAGAGTCGATTTGACTCAATCCATGTGGAGTGTACGAGTAAGTCGTCAAACTTGTCACGTAAGAACGATCTCGAGTTGAACAATCCTGTTCAAGAGTTTCCACCACTTCCTTCTGTTGCTCTCTCTGATCGAATTGTTGTCCCCGGAAAGTTTGATGATTTTCTCATCATTTCAAAAGAATCTGGTTCACATTATCAGACCATCGCTGTCCCGCCTTCAAGAGTCGATTTGACTCAATCCATGTGGAGTGTACGAGTAAGTCATCAAACTTGACACGGAAGAACGGTCTCGAGTTGAACAATCCTGTTCAGAGTTTCCACCACTTCCTTCTGTTGCTCTCTAGGATCGAATTGTTGTCCCCGGAAAGTTTGATGATTTTCTCGTCATTTCAAAAGAATCTGGTTCACATTATCAGACCATCGCTGTCCCGCCTTCAAGAGTCGATTTGACTCAATCCATGTGGAGTGTACGAGTAAGTCGTCAAACTTGACACGGAAGAACGATCTCGAGTTGAACAATCCTGTTCAAGAGTTTCCACCACTTCCTTCTGTTGCTCTCTCTGATCGAATTGTTGTCCCCGGAAAGTTTGATGATTTTCTCATCATTTCAAAAGAATCTGGTTCACATTATCAGACCATCGCTGTCCCGCCTTCAAGAGTCGATTTGACTCGATCCATGTGGAGTGTACGAGTAAGTCATCAAACTTGACACGGAAGAACGATCTCGAGTTGAACAATCCTGTTCAAGAGTTTCCACCACTTCCTTCTGTTGCTCTCTAGGATCGAATTGTTGTCCCCGGAAAGTTTGATGATTTTCTCGTCATTTCAAAAGAATCTGGTTCACATTATCAGACCATCGCTGTCCCGCCTTCGAGTCGATTTGACTCAATCCATATGGAGTGTGCGAGTAAGTCGTCAAACTTGTCACGTAAGAACGATCTCGAGTTGAACAATCCTGTTCAAGAGTTTCCACCACTTCCTTCTGTTGCTCTCTCGGATCGAATCGTTTTATTGTTTTTTCTTATTTTGCAGAAACTTGTTGTCCAAATTCATCAAATTTCAAACATTATTGGTCAAATTCAGAGGCCTGCTGGCAACAATCACCCAAAATGACACTTCCAAAATTCAATGTTTTTTCTTCAACTATTTTTAACTGCGACAATTTTTCTTTTGACTTCCCGTTGGGGTTGGGGAGCCATCGCGTGCTCCCAAGGTGATTGCCACTTTTTGAATGCTTTTTACACGATTAGCCCCTTCGATCCCATAAATTCATTTCAACTTGTGGAGTTGTTCTCATGCCTGCTTCTCACCCCAAACTGTATTTCATAGCAACGGAGTTGTCATTAGAAAAATGGACCATCTTTTATAGAAGGAAATAATAATGTAATCATGTTGAGAAAAAAAGCATAAAATGTAAAAAGGGTACAGACCACAAAGATGAGATCAAGAGAAAAAAACAAGATAACCATTAAAAATCGATGAACTTGGAAAATAACTCAATTCATACATGCCTTTCATACTCGTACATGCCTCATTCATACATGCCTTCAAAGCTATTCTGCCAGGCTAACTTGCCATCTGAGCAGTTCTGTGTCAGGCAAACTCGTCGTTCGTCTGTCCAAAACAGATAGTCATTTGCAACAACGTGCAAAGGAGAGCATTGGGCAATGCCCATTGTTGCAACTGCAAATCTATTTTGGACAGACGGTAAAAAGTCCCCACCCCATGCAAAAAACTGTCCACTCTGACACGGCTTAAGCACTCCAACAAGGCCACACTTGCATCCAGTTAGACTACACTTGCTATCTAAGCAGTTCAGGGTCATGCTAGCTTGCCATCTCATCACTTGGCACAAATCCAGAGGTTCAGTTGGGTAAGTGCATGAACTACTCCATTCCACCAAGGGTTTTCTCCAGCCACCGTCAAATTACAGGGCCTTGAAAGATGACATCACAAGCACAGCTCCCAACATGTAACTGAAGAAGCCAAGGGAAGAACTCTGAACGTGTCCAGAAGAACTGAGGAAGTGGTCTCGATTTCCTTTTATCGCGACCAGTCTGGTTGGACCACCCGAACCACCCTTCAGCTTGATTGGAAAGACGAACAGGGTGTACCCAACTGGTGGCAATTTCTCGAGGTTGGCAACATTCTCAAGGATGTAGAGGTTCTTCTTTTGGATGACAAGGTGTGTTGCACCTGTCTGGAGGTGACCGGGATCGGCAGAGGGAGTGTCAACACCGATTCCAACAATCTGGCGCTGCACCAACATCTCTGCAGCCTTGACATCAAACCCTGGAAAAGAATTGTTGAAAATAAGCATTCAACATCGTGAAAGAGCAAAATATCAGTTGGCAAAAACAGAGGCTTGATAAGCCTCGGGGTAACTTTACCACGAGGGACAAAATAATTAAACATTGTTCACTTTGTTAAATCGAATATATGTTTTTGATTGAATGACTGTATTTTGTGGGGGTTTCCCCACTATCATACATAACAATAACACTTCTGCACAAAACAAAATAATAAGAAACGTCAAAAACAGGA
>JASGXE010006560.1:0-20128 GCA_030068105.1 Sinentomon sp. SZTP_YWyxl
AGTTTCCGAAGTTGATGGGCTGAACACCAGCCGTACAAGTTGGAGTTTACATCACGAATGATGCTGGGGTGGAAATCCAATCTATCAACAATTGCCGAAACTGCAATGTGTGCAAACGGGGCGCGTCGACGAATGGTGACCAAAAGTTCTCCAATCTCGTGAACTGTCATTTCAACGTTATGGGTTTGTCCTAGCGAGTTCGTGCCAACATGAACCATTATTTTGGAAAGACTGTTATTGATCACACTGGAGTTAACAACAAAATGACGCAGGTCGTTGGCTGTTCGTCGTTCCAGCAAAGCTGCGCGCTCCTCGTCGCTTGTCGATAAAACACTCCGATTAAGCCGGCAGCACACGTTGAGATTTCACGTTTGTGTTGTTCGGCAAAGTTGTTTTTCGCCATTCCCTCTGTGTTCTTCAAGTTCTTCTTTGAAGTTCAGCAGCATCATGGCCTCTAGCAGAGCCAAAGTTTCGCCGCCAGCGGTGTCGGACCCCGCTTCAGCAGTTTACTGTTATGAAAACTGTAAATTCGATAGAGGCCAGCCTGCAAACTCTGGTGATATGGTAGTTTGTAACCTGCAGCTGCCTAACTGCGCCATTTGGTTTCACCTCAAGTGTTGTGGCATCGCTTCGTCATGCATAGTCACCTCGATATCTTGCACGGAGTGTCAAACAGAACAGTTGTAACTTATCAAATCCCTGCCTGACCTTTCTGTTCTCTCTGCCTCAGTGAAGGACGTGAATCACAAATTTGGAGAGTTAAAAGACACGTTATTCGCAGCTGTTAATGTGTACGGATCCAAATTTGATGAAATCGAAAACCGCCTGGAAACCCTTGACCATGCCATTGCTGCAGTGGTCAGTCAGCTGGACTGCTCAGGTTCTCGAAGTGACCCTGCTGCCAAATTGATTAGTTCTGGACTGCTATCGACCACCGCTCCTGGTGAATTGTCTGCTGGTTCTGAACACTTTGCTCACGCCCCGCAGGCTGCAGACAGACTTTCGTTTGAAAGTGGTAATCTTATAACAGACTGAAAAATGCTGTGCCATCGCCCTCGACGTCACAAGATCCAACATCTGCTGGAATTCCTTTAGCCCCACCTGGTCAGGACATGAGAATAAAACCAAGGCAATTCTCGCCACCAAACAGTCGCAAAGGAGCTCGGAACCCGCCAAGACTGATGGACATGAACATTCCATTTGTCTATCATCCCTCTGCATTTGTTGCCACGGAACTTGCACGCAATAAGCCTGTGTTGTCAACAATTCATCCACATCGACGACTGATTGCTCGAGGATCTGAAAGACCCACCACTGTTGTCATTGGAGACTCTATTGTTAAGCATTCAAAGCTTGCCAATAGAGTAGGTTGTGCCGTTTACAGCATGCCCGGTGCCACTGCCATTGATGCGATTGATGCGATTGATGAGATTGATGCGATTGATGCGATTGATGCGATTGATGCGATTGATGCGATTGATGCGATTGATGCGATTGATGCGATTGATGCGATTGATGCGATTGATGCGATTGATGCGATTGATGCGATTGATGCGACTGATGCGATTGATGTACGTAATTGATGTAATTGATATCTCTCAATGTAATTAATTTGAAGATATCAATGTAATTGATATCTTTTGGCATTTTGCAAATATCCCAACTACTAACATATGGACCATAGAGAAATTGTTGTCTCAGTCTGTCGTCACAAGATAAATATCACTCCATAATTGGACATAAACCGTCAGAAAATAGTTGGAAAATGTCTTTGCAAAAACATGATCCTCGATTTCTGCGGGGTTAATTGGGCTTTTTCAAAATCGGATTTTTGCATTCAGCTTTCCTTTCGTTTTCACATGTTTAATTTTCTAGCTATGAAAACCAATGTTCTGTTGAAAATCAGGAATTCCCGGTTTAATTTAATTTAATTTAATTTTCACAATACTGCCCCCAAAGAACTTTGGGGGCAGGGAGCACACGGTCCAAAGTACCTAAACATCCGTTTAAAACAACATCGTCAAACAGAGTAAAAAAAAACAAATGGTCACCAAGTAAAAACAAATGGCAACTGTTTAATAAAATGCGTGAAACGCATGAGAAAACGTTCCTGTTTCAGCGATGCACGGAATTTAAATGGGGGGAGAGAAATCCAAGATGTCTGTTTTTGGAGGAAGTGCCTCAGGAGTGCTTTGGAAACAACCGAGATGGAGCGTCAAGGGAATTCCATTCTCTTATTGTTTTTGGAAAAAAATGAATTCAGAAGAAAATTGTGGCTATGTGTTGGATAAGAAAAGCAAAACCCGTGGCCGGAACGGTGTTGAACAGACTTTAGGCCATAGCAGAAAGGAAGCGGAACAGGGCATTTTTGGCAAACAAGGTCAGAAAAAATTTTGAGCCGGCGGTTACGTCGTCTATCACGAAGGGGTTCAATCACGAAGGGGTTCAAGTTGTAGGTCTGATAGGATAGCTGACACAGAGGCACAACGACGGAAGTTTCCGGAGATAACTCTGGCAGCACGTCTCCGGGTACTCTCTAAAAGATGAATCTCGGAAGCAAGCATCGGGTCCCATGCTGCGCACGCGTATTCCAGCACTGGTAGCACAAAGGACACATAGGCCTTTCTTCTAGCTGCAGGAGTCGAATACTTAAGATTCCTTTGGATGAAGCCGACAAGTCGACTCGCTCTTAAGGCAGTCGACCGAATATGGTCGCCCCAACTGAGGTCGGCTCTAAGGATTACTCCTAAGTATTTATAGGCGGGAACGTTTTCTAATGGAGTCCCAGTTAGGCAATAGCAGGGAATCAAGTACGGGGGAGGGTTAACGCCTCGGGAAAAGCACATTGTTTTGCATTTATTAGGATTCAGTCTCATTCCCCACGTATCGCACCACTCAGAAATGCGGCAAAGATCATCAGACAGTGTTTGGATATCAGCAGATTTATTGATCGCTCTGTAAATGATGATATCATCGGCGAATAGGCGAATGCAAGATCCCAGACCATCTGTTACGTCATTCACATAAATTAAGAAAAGAATCGGACCAAGTACGCTACCCTGTGGGACTCCTGAAGGGACAGGGCGAGGTGTAGAGAGTAATCCATTTACGGACACTTGCTGTGTGCGAAGAGAAAGGAATGATGAAACTAGTTGTACAGTTCCAGCTGGGAAATTAAGAGAAATAAGTTTGTTTATCAATTTGTCGTGTGGAACGAGGTCAAAGGCCTTAGAGAAATCAAGAAATATCGCATGCACTGGGTAACCCGCATCCAGGGATCTGGAAATATCGTCGACCAGATAAACAAGCTGCAATTCGCAGGACAAGTTTTTCCGAAAACCAAACTGATTTGCGTGCAAGATGTTGTTCTCAGCAATATGACTTAAAAGGTGGCTAACAAGTACTTTCTCAAACAGTTTTGATGCAATACAGGTCAACGAAATTGGGCGATAACTAGATGGCAAATCATTAGGCATGCCCTTTTTTGGTATTGGAATGACAATGGCCTTTTTCCAGTCACAGGGGAAGTACCTCTCTGCAGCTTGGTTGCTGTTGTTGTACCTACCCACTGAGAAAAATCTGTTAAAATTCATTCATGCTTGCTCAGAAGGAAGAAGTCAACGACAGTTGAGGTTTTGAGCTGGTCTAGTTATCGAACACTGAATCCAATGTTCAGACATGTCAAGGTTTCAACTCTACAGCCATTTTCCATGACCGTGCACGTTTTGAGGGCCCAGGCTAAGTGCCGCAGAAGTCATCGGAGAGAGAGCAGAAGTGACCGGCTCGTATGTGTTATTTGCATATGACAGTGCATATCAGCACGCATTTTTGTCTGCAGATTGGAACAGACATAGCCTGGCTGCAAAGTCTCGAATGAACAGGTATCATATTTTGACCCACAGTCTTTCCCAAAAGGCCTGGCCGAGAGGCCTGTTTACAAACCTTGCCGCGACTTTAGATGTCAGGCCGGGCCCCCAGCGAGCATTGTTTTCTTCCGAGGGGGACAGGGTAAGGTCAGGTTAAGATAACTTTGGGTAAGAAAATATTTTTCTTTCTTGCGAGCACAGGGCCCCAAACTATAGCAGCCTTGCACAAAACGCTCTCTGCCATCTAAAGTCGCGGCAGGGTTTGTAAAAACGCCGCCCATAGAGATGCCTATGCGTGTCACTTCAATCAGTGCCAGTGTCACGCAACCAACATTAATGTATACCACGTCTAGCAGCAGTATCATTTTCCGCATACTGAATCTTTCCAAACTGCAGAAAGGAGCGGGTAGGCATACCTACGTATCCATAGAAACTTAATTTCGCACAGTTCGCTTCTAATACGTCATGCGCTACTCTCGCATTGAGAAAAGGGGTGGTTGCCTTTTGCGGCAGCACCAGCGGAAGTCGGTGGCTCTGATTTGCTATTCCTTTGCCGTAGCACAAAATGATGGGGACAGAGGGCAGGGCGCAGGGGGCAGAGGGTGGGGCGCGGGGGACAGAGAGCGGGGGGCAGGGGCGGCTGAAGGAATAAAAAGATAACTTAATTTCTAATTTTGCGATTGCTTCTTTCGCGGCAGAAAATATACGCGTGCGAGAGGATGGTATACGTGCGAAAATATGGCTGCAAAAGTGCACAGCTATCGTATACAAGCCATTCGCACGTAGGCCTATAGTGGGAGACGTCGCTTCGCCTATATCTTTCATAAACTTTGAAAATAAAGTTAGAGAAACGGAAAACGGAGAGGAAAAGTCGCAAGAAGTTTCAACTCACTTTCGGGCTTTTGCGAGATAGTGACTAGATATTCTCGGTGCAGCGTTATTTTCTCGGTGGCAGCACTTTGCTGGAGTCGAAATGGAAGAGGCCCTTGTTGTTATTTTGTGCATTCTTCGCCAACGTTGTTGTGAAACTTGTGTTTTCTTTCCGGCGTTTTTCATTTTATGCCAAAAGAAGAAGTAACAACATTCATTTTGCCCCCCCCCTGGGCTGCATGGTTTGCCTCGTTGCTCTTTTTTCATGTGCATAAAGTTGGAAATTAAAACTTGTGCGTCCGCTGTTTTGACAAAACAACTGCATCTCGGCAGCAATGCAAACAAAAAATCGAACATGGCCCATTTAAAATTAAACTGCCAGAACAAAAAGCGGAGCACTGGGCGCGTCAAAAAAGCATTCATTTTTCCGGATGCAGTAGTCATTGACGGGAAACGTGCGGCTTTTCTGATCAATTGATGATCAAAATATTTTTGTGCCAGATGATGTTTCTACTTTGCATATTCAAAAAGACATATCGGAGCAAATAGGTGAAAGTAAAACGCATAGGGACTACCATTAGATGCATTAATCCTGGTCGATATATTTCATCGAGAACCTTCATTATGACATGGTTCCTGTTCCTGGTGAGAGCCTCTTCAAAATTAGATCAATGGACGAATAGAAAACAGTCGCTATATCGATAGTCTATAACACCTGGTATGGATAAACAATTGAAAAAAGATAGCATTCGTTTGCTACTTCTGGTGATCCTATCCTTGATGTACTTGTTGACAACGGCGAAGGACTTCAACCAGAGAAAAGATGGCAAGTCTCTCTCATGTTATGGGTGTAGCTCAACACAATAAAAACATCACATTTACCTGCATTTTATTTCAAATTGAACCAGCTTGGTTTACAAATCGTCTGTACCCATTCTCGAGTATGCGCGCCGTACCTGGGATCTCTTTCTTGTAAGTCACAATGATGCTCTTGGAAAGATGCAGAGAAGCGCTGCACGTTTTATCATTAACTGTTTTGGCTATTCAGTAACCGCTACGTTCAGAGAGCTCGGGCTCTCACCCCAGTTTCAAAGAAAGTCGGATAGATGTCTCAGCATCCTGAAAAAGATCCCTGCTTTGCTCGCCGCTCGTATTGTCAACAAATGTTTGAGTCCCACCCACTGTGAAACTAAACACTCATTTTCATTCTTTTTTCCGAAAAACTCTTTGGGAGTGAAATTCTTTACCCGAGGACTCTTGATGATGAATAATTTTTGTCACATGCCGATTTTCTGTAAAGCCGTTTCCTTGTCTTTCCAATTTATTAGTTTTTGTCATTTTTGTTATTTTCAAATTTTGCATTTATATCGCAAGCGGAAACATGGAAAATACAATTCAACGCAATATTCTGTTATAGTCAATACAATATCATGTTAAATTCCTACCGGATACACCTGCTGGAGGCACCTGTCTGAGGCACCCTGGATGCATCTGCTGATGCACCTACACTGATTCACGTACTAAATGCACCTGCCAGATGCACCTTTGTGTAGCACCCGCTGGAGGCAACCTGCAGGATGCGCCTGATATGGATGCACGGGTGCTGATTCACCTGCTGGATGCACCTGATGCACCGAATGATTCACGCTCAGGATGCACCTGCTGTGGATGCACGTGCTGATTCACCTGCGGGATGTACCTGATGCATCGAATGATTAAGCGCTGGATGCACCTTCTGTTGATGCACGTGCTGATTCACCTGCTGGATACACCTGATGCACCGAATGATTCACGCGCTGGATGCACCTGTTGATGCACCTGCTGATTCGCATACTGGATGCATCTGCTGATTCACGCTATGGATGCACCTCCTATGGATGTACTCGTACGTGCTGATTCACCTGCTGAATGCACCTGCCCGGTGTACTTGCTGGATGCACCTCTTGGTGCATCCAGCTGATTTACGTGTTGGATGCACCATTCAAGGAGCAGTGCGCATCATCATCCATTTTTCTTTGCAGCAATCACGTCACTATTATGTTAAATGACCAATTATGATTGGTCATTTTCGTCATCTTAATCAAAGGCGGAGAGATCATAGCGGGGATAAGGCTAACTCCGGAGGTAACGCCAATATGAGGCAACTATTTCCCATCTAATCTAAAAATTTGCCTCGCATATAGCTTTACCTCCGGAGTTAGCGTTAACCCTACCATGATCTCTCCGCTGTAATAAGGGGCTCAAATATCGAAACATTGTTTTCCCTTCCTCCTTTCAGCTCAAGAGTGTCGGTATGTTTTCAGCAGTGACGATGAGAGTACTGGCACAAGTGGCGTTTTCTCATCTGAAAACTATCCGAACCCTTATCCGTCGAGGTCCAATTGCAAATACGAATTTGTCGGAAAAGGAAGGGAACGTATTCAGATCAGTTTCGTCGATTTCAATCTCTATCATCACAATGACGATCACACCGAGTTAGTTCTTCTCAATCAGAACACCATTAGCCAATGGCTGATATCTTGACTTTTTAGATACACTCTGAATCAGAGGTTCCTGTTTGGAACACCTATGGAACACCTTATGAAGTTAGGATGTACTTAATTGTTCTTTTGAAACTTTTTGGGAACATAGCGTCTTCTTGAACACCATTTGTGCTGTCACAATGTGGAACACAAGCGATATGAAACTCTCCGAATGTTCCATAGGAGTCCAAGCAGAAAATGGCTGGCGTTCCTAGAACGCATTACGTGTTCCAAAAGAACATTCCAGCGTGTGTTAAAGAATAGAGGTGTTACAAGCAGCAACCTCCCAGAGTGAGTGTTTCGCATTCCTTTCCTCAGAAAAAACCATGTGAGAAAAAATCGTGGATCTGCAGACTATTTCCATATGTTAGACCACCATCCCTTGGTTGTCGTTTCGAATTTATCTGTTTATTTATACAAAACACATCTACAAAAATATTTGGAAAACGTTGGCTAAACACAGCAATTGTCAAAATTGGATAAAATGACGACGGACGATTAAAGAATAAATTACAAAAACACTAAAAATACAAAAAATGGCCGGCAAAATGCGACTTAAAAAGAATCCATGCATGGATGTAAACACAAATTAATCAAGATCACAAAATTCAGATCTCACAGGATCTCACGAGGGGTATCCAACCACGGACTCACTCCTTTCATGCCCGTATCTGGTCTGATATTCCCTCGAACCCGTCCTGATAACAGTGCAGCTCCCAGCTGTGTGACATCCCATTTGCGCATGTTTTTTCCGGGCTTCGACCCGTGCGGTCCTTGGTTCCGGGCATGTCCCGAGTATCATGCTGAAAATTCATGATCATGATTAGTGAAAATATATTTCTGTTTTTCTGTTATCATGATATTTCACTTTGTCCCTCACAGTTGTGACAGCAGTGATATCGTTCTGGCGTATGTTCCCGTATCTGGTCAACCGGAGTTGTTGGACGCATTTTGTGGCTCTCAGCTGCCACCGTCGTTGATGTCAAACGGACCAAAGATGTCCATCGAGTTCAAAGGTCTCCAATCATCGAAATATGTTCGAGGATTTAATGCCACTTACAAGTTTCTGACAAGTGAGTGATCATTTCGAAAAAATATCCTTGTGTGGACTTTCTATCAACATACACAAAAATACATCATCATAAAAATAATATCATTCTGTGTTTCAGTTGTTCCGTGGAACCTGTCCTGAAAATTACGATGCTAATACGGGGAATTCTTACCTCCACCATGAATACCCCAAATGGGCCCATTTTGGGGGACTTTGGGGAATTATGGAAATGGGGCGCGGAGCAAACATTTTACTGATTAATTTCGATTTATTTTGCCGTTATGAACATCTCCACACATTTTTGGCGAAATGTTTTGGGACACCCTGTATGTAAATCGACGAGCCTGACTAACAGACATAAACACTGGGTACTTCTAGACGTCTTGCAGCCTAGACCTCTTGATAATTTGGCAGCAGGACTGTTGTTTCATAGCTGAGAATAAGAAAAATCTGAAAACAGCTGTTTTTTGCCCGTCAAAGGGTGTGATTTTGAGAGTTTTAACGATTCTCTCTTGGAGACATGTCATTGTTACTTTCGACAAGATTATGATTTCATAATTCGCCAGTGGAACTTTATCAAAGATTCAAATCAATTATTCTTCATACGTCGGAGTTGCATCCTATCGTGCATATACGGAAAAAAAATATTTGAAATGCTCTGTAATGAGATCCTCTCCGACCCACTTCAGCGACCCCATCATTTTGCCACCCCTGACCCATCCAAACGTGCAATCGCGGTGCTGATGACTTCAGCTTTGTAGTCAGAGATAGAGATCGAGAGACAGGTGGGAGAGAGGGAGGTCACTTCGAACAACTGCTGTAGCTTGTAGTGGCAAGTTGAGAGCGCGGAAGCTGTGCTTTCAAAGTTTCATTTTTCACATTTTTGTTTGTTGTTGTGGTTTTTGGAAATTATATCTTTTTTGTTTTCAAGATGCCCTTAGCCGCCGATGTCGTCGTTTTTAAATGGAGTGAGCCCCAACTGGCATGGTCCAGATCCCAGAGGAAACCCAGAGTGTAAGCAAGATTTGTTCCTTGGGTTTGCCGTGTGCCAGGGGCCCATGGAAGCAAGGGCCCATGGAAGTTCTTTTGCCAAAAGCGAAATGCCTTCGGACCGTAAAAAATGTTCAGTTTTGGTGAAAACTTCTGGTATGGACATTTTGGAAAGCTGTAACTCTGGAAGGGGGGTCGACTGGCATCTCTTCAAAGAACATTCCGACTTTTTTACATGTTAAAAATCCATTATGAAAATTGGAATGCGCTGCGGTGATTTGGCCAATATTTATTTCATCGTTTTGGGGGTTGGGGGACAAAATGTTGAAAAGGGGAACCCTGTGCACCATCTGCTGATCTGATCCTTCCACTGTGTGATGTCGCGGGGAGGGGGCGAAACATCGTGCTACGAAAAGTCAAAAGTCTCGACGACTTAACGTCCAGCGAGAAAATATCGAGGCGAAACGTCCCGGCGACAAAACGTCAGAAAAATATTTCTAAAATATGGACGTGTTGCACACCCGTTTTGCACGCCCGTTTTGCGCTGAAGGGGCACTTTTTCCTTCCGTCGCACCATTTTCGAGGAGTAGAGTCCCCTTGGTATTTTTATGGTGACTGCCCGTCCCAACTCACGCCAACAAAGGGCGCTTGCAGGCTTCGGACTGCCAGAGGCGTGGATAGCAGCACCTTTTAATTTATATACCGCCACTCCAGCTAGCGTTTGCATGGCGGTGGACAAGAAGGGAGTTAAAGGGGGAGAGGCTTTGGGCATTGGGTTAAAGGGAGAGGCTTCCGTTCGGCAATGGCCCGGTCGCTCCCGGCTCAGGCTATCTCAAGTTAGGGTCACGGCAAATTCATCCAAGCTTTGCTTGGGAAAAATCCCGGCTTTGCCGGTTTTCAAACCTGCCTTCTTGGCAGTCTTATCCTGCCTTTTATAGGCAGTTTTAAATCTGCTTCCTTCGAGGAGTTTTCCGGGCCTGTGGCTCCGGTTTCAAGGCCGTCCCGCATGAGCTTCACCCGGCCGCGGCAGCGAACCAGCGCCTTGCTTTCCCAGGCGCCTCTCCGGCACTCGGCTGATAGGAAAGGCCAATATAGGCGAGTGCCTTCATATACGAAAAAATGGGATAATTCAAATCGCAAACTGCCGATTCAGGGCGAATTTTATTCACGCCGAGCAGTCCACAGATCAGGGATTGATAACGCCCGCCAAATGAAAATAAAACATGACAGGATGTCCGCAAAGAGCAGTATGCTCTTGCGCATTGCACCAAACTTTTTACATGGGTATGCAATCAACAGAGAGAATATATGGACGTGTTGCATACCCGTTTTGCACCGAAGGGGCACTTTTTCCTTCCGCTGCGCCATTGCGCCTAACTTTTTCCGTGGATATGCAATCAACAGAGAGGAAATGTGGACGTGTTGCATACCCGTTTTGCACCGAAGGGGCACTTTTTCCTTCTGCTGCGCCATTGCGCCTAACTTTTTCCGTGGATATGCAATCAACAGAGAGAATATATGGACGTGTTGCGTACCCGTTTTGCACCGAAGGGGCACTTTTTCCTTCAGCTGCGCCATTGCACCTAACTTTTTCCGTGGGTATGCAATCAACAGAGAGAATATATGGACGTGTTGCATACCCGTTTTGCATCGAAGGGGCACTTTTTCCTTCAGCTGCGCCATTGCGCCTAACTTTTCCCGTGGGTATGCAATCAACAGAGAGAATATATGGACGTGTTGCATGCCCGTTTTGCATCGAAGGGCACTTTTTCCTTCTGCTGCTCCATTGCGCCTAACTTTTTCCGTGGGTATGCAATCAACAGAAAGAATATATGGACGTGTTGCATACCCGTTTTGCATCGAATGGGCACTTTTTCCTTCTGCTGCGCCATTGCGCCTAACTTTTCCCGTGGGTATGCAATCAACAGAGAGAATATATGGACGTGTTGCATGCCCGTTTTGCATCGAAGGGGCACTTTTTCCTTCTGCTGCTCCATTGCGCCTAACTTTTTCCGTGGGTATGCAATCAACAGAAAGAATATATGAACGTGTTGCATACCCGTTTTGCATCGAAGGGGCACTTTTTCCTTCTGCTGCGCCATTGCGCCTAACTTTTCCCGTGGGTATGCAATCAACAGAGAGAATATATGGACGTGTTGCATACCCGTTTTGCACCGAAGGGGCACTTTTTCCTTCTGCTGCGCCATTGCGCCTAACTTTTCCCGTGGGTATGCAATCAACAGAGAGAATATATGGACGTGTTGCATACCCGTTTTGCATCGAAGGGGCACTTTTTCCTTCAGCTGCGCCATTGCGCCTAACTTTTCCCGTGGGTATGCAATCAACAGAGAGAATATATGGACGTGTTGCATGCCCGTTTTGCATCGAAGGGGCACTTTTTCCTTCTGCTGCTCCATTGCGCCTAACTTTTTCCGTGGGTATGCAATCAACAGAAAGAATATATGGACGTGTTGCATACCCGTTTTGCATCGAAGGGGCACTTTTTCCTTCTGCTGCGCCATTGCGCCTAACTTTTTCCGTGGGTATGCAACCAACAGAGAGAAAATATGGACGTGTTGCATGCCCGTTTTGCATCGAAGGGGCACTTTTTCCTTCTGCTGCTCCATTGCGCCTAACTTTTTCCGTGGGTATGCAATCAACAGAAAGAATATATGGACGTGTTGCATACCCGTTTTGCATCGAAGGGGCACTTTTTCCTTCTGCTGCGCCATTGCGCCTAACTTTTCCCGTGGGTATGCAATCAACAGAGAGAATATATGGACGTGTTGCATACCCGTTTTGCATCGAAGGGGCACTTTTTCCTTCAGCTGCGCCATTGCGCCTAACTTTTCCCGTGGGTATGCAATCAACAGAGAGAATATATGGACGTGTTGCATGCCCGTTTTGCATCGAAGGGGCACTTTTTCCTTCTGCTGCTCCATTGCGCCTAACTTTTTCCGTGGGTATGCAATCAACAGAAAGAATATATGGACGTGTTGCATACCCGTTTTGCATCGAAGGGGCACTTTTTCCTTCTGCTGCGCCATTGCGCCTAACTTTTCCCGTGGGTATGCAATCAACAGAGAGAATATATGGACGTGTTGCATACCCGTTTTGCACCGAAGGGGCACTTTTTCCTTCTGCTGCGCCATTGCGCCTAACTTTTCCCGTGGGTATGCAATCAACAGAGAGAATATATGGACGTGTTGCATACCCGTTTTGCATCGAAGGGGCACTTTTTCCTTCAGCTGCGCCATTGCGCCTAACTTTTCCCGTGGGTATGCAATCAACAGAGAGAATATATGGACGTGTTGCATGCCCGTTTTGCATCGAAGGGGCACTTTTTCCTTCTGCTGCTCCATTGCGCCTAACTTTTTCCGTGGGTATGCAATCAACAGAAAGAATATATGGACGTGTTGCATACCCGTTTTGCATCGAAGGGGCACTTTTTCCTTCAGCTGCGCCATTGCGCCTAACTTTTTCCGTGGGTATGCAACCAACAGAGAGAAAATATAGAACCGTTTTGCACCGAAGGGACACTTTTCCGCTTCAACATTGCACCTAACTTTTCCGTGGAACACTTCATTTGAATGTGTTAGAAGGAGTGCAATTATCAACGTGTTTTTGAAATGTGTTTATTTATTTATTTATTTATTTATTTATTTGAAAAAGTAAGTTTGCGTTGTTGAGCAAACGCAGTGTTGAAGAGTGAAGCTCAGCACTTCATTTGCGTGTTTTAGGAAGAGTGCAATTCGCCATGTTTTTGAAATGTGTCAGAAAATTGAAATTCGGCACTTCATCTAAATGCGTTACAAAAAGGGTAATTCGACATATTTTTGAATTGTATTAAAGAGTGCAACTCGGAGATTCAGTTAAATGTGCTAAAGACTTCAACTCGACATGTCTCTGAGATGCGTTCACTTCACAATTTGACATGTTCTTGCAGCATGTTAAATTGCGTTACTCCACCAGTTATGGGAATGTGTCAAAGAATAGATTTCTCAACATTCATAACACCATTTCAATTCCTATTTAGATTTTGGTCTCACATCAGGGCACCAGCTCGAGCGTTATCCGTGTGCGTTTGCGTTCAACGGTAATGAATCTTCAACCGGGTATTTCTCTTCTCCCAACTTCCCGGGGATTTATCCTCGAAACACGGAGTGCCATTACTTCTTTAATGCGCGACAAGGAGAACAAGTCAAAATCAAATTCATCCATTTTGATGTGGAGGGGAGTTCAACGTAAGTTATTTTACAGCTTGCATTTTGTACCTCTCTTTTGTTTCACTGCAGGCACTTTTGAAAATATATGAAGGTCACAGATTGTCTAAATGGACCCCACATTCGTTCGTAGATGTTGAATGCTTCGTTCTTCATGTTTTCCTTCTCAAGCACAATAAACGAGTAATTTATTTTGTCTTCGCAATGAGTGGCTCTTTGTTGTCTGAGGGCTCAAAATTTCCGTGGACGCCGATTTTTTCTGGACCATCGACATTTTATTGTTTATTTGATGATATTTGCAAAGCGCACTTTACTCCTCGATAACGCACTCATGAAATAATTAATATCTGAATTCGTTATTTTGGCAAGAAGTGTTTCTTAAAATTTGGTGAGCAATTTGTTGAGTAGAATAATAATTCGACAAGTAACCGAACACAAGCGCCTGGCCAAATTAAATGCCATGAATTGCACACATGATTCGAATATGAGAATGATAATAATATAATATGATTCGAACATGATTCGTGTCGAGAGGTCAGTCGCCAATTGACCTCCTTTGCGAAATCTTCTCGCTGGTGAGTTTCCTGCGTTCTGCTGCACCGAAGGCCGAAATCATCATCAGTGGGATCATTGTGCGCCGTGAATTCCCACACGTTCTTTTCGAGCAGATTAAAGCTATCTTGTCACGGTTTGCGTGCAATCTTGGGTTGTCTTTCCACGATTTCAACCTGGTCTTCCGTCGCTCCTGGCTGGGATCTGATGGAATCCACCTCAGCAGGTCTGGAATCATCAGCTTTGCACTGTTCCTGGACCAGTGCATTCAGTCATCTTCGTTATTCAGGAGATTCTAGCAAAGTGACTAACCTGGCGGTATCTCTCCTTGTGGCCGTTGTCGTTCCGCTGGACCCTCTTGTTTTTATTTTTATTCAAATGCCTTCTCAAGCTGTGTTTTTCGTTCCACGTTTCTCAGCGCTGTGGCCATCAACCGATTCCTTTTGGGCCACCACGTTGCTGCTCATGGTGGTTCTGCCTGGGCCGCTGGTGCATTTTGCTGCTCATATTCCGAATTAGCAGCTAGCTTTTGTTCAGAAAAGTGGGAGGTTTGCAGCCATTCATCAAGAGTTAATGACGCAACGTTTGGTCCTTTTGGCTCAAATTTAAATTATTTTCTCTTGTTCCCTGCTGTGCGGACTAGAGCTACCCTGCTTTCAGCTTCTCCTTCTCCAAATGCAGGTGGCTTTATTGATTTTAACTGTGAGACAAATGCGCAGTCCATCGTAAATCTTGCCACTCCTTCTTGCAATTTTCGAAAAAGCTTCTTTCATGGCTACACCAAACGTTACACTTCGCAGCAAGTGGATTGTTTTTCAACCCATAAATTTGCCATTGGCTGCCACTTCAATGCCCATTCTGAACAAATTGTCTGCAGTTCCAGCCACAGGGCTTCCGATGCAGCAGACGTTATTTGTTTGAATTCTGTTCTAGAGAATGATGCAGGGAAATGTTTGTCTTTTGAGGGGAGTGACAGAAAGCAAGAAGATTTTGGAGATCTTGGGCTGTTTGAGAGTGCCGCCAAAGGTTTCGCTGGACGCATACTCAGTGAGTCAAGGGCGTGTGGAGGGGCAAAACAGCCAGAAAGTGAGGATGGTTCCAAGGGAAAGAATAACAAGAGAAAGGGAGGGCACAGTTCTGGGGCAATAAAAATCTTATTGAGTAACTTCAGAAGTCTGAAAAATAAGACCCAACAATTTATATCCCTGTTGGAGGTTTTTCAACCGTAGCTGGTGGGTGGCACGGAGTCATGGCTCTCTCCAGAGCTGAATGATAGTGAGTTCTTCCCCCTTCCTACGTTGTTTGTCGTAGGGACCGTTCAATTGGTGGGGATGAAGGGACACGAGGTGCAACGCGGAGAGGAAGAGGGGGAAGAGGGGGAGGAGTGTTCCTTTGTGTAAATAAAAATCTATCCAGTGCACTGGCATACAGTGATCCAACTTTTGAGTTTCTCCTTTGTAAAGTATGGAATGCTAAACCGTCCTTCTGTTTCTTTGTGCTTGTTTTGTATCGACCTCCTTTAGCTGATCTCGCATTTTTAATGCAGTCGATTCGTGTCTTAATAATGCTGGATTGCTTGAAAGAGCGGATATTCCGCTAGTTGTGGTGGGGGATCTCAATCTGCCTGATATTGATTGGGTAAAAAATGTAGTTGGAGTAAATCCTGCTTATGGCAGTTCCCTAAATAATAAGGGTCTGCATTTTTCTCATAAGTATAGCCTACAGCAATTCGTTGTAACCCCTACTCGAGGAGACCATATATTGGATGTGGTTCTTGCTAGGCCCAAGGAAATTATCTCTAGTTGTGAGGTAGAAGATGGCATATCTGATCATGCCCTAGTTCTGACGGATTTGTCATTTCTTAAACCAAAGGTGGAGTCATTGAAGGTTAAAACATTTTTATACAAAAGGGCAAATTTGCAAGCCCTATCAGATTTTTTGCACTCTCATCTGGCCTTCTTTCGTGAACCATCAAGCTCTGAGTTTTGTGGAGTTAATATGCTTTGGGCAAAGTTCAGTGAGATTGCTCTTGATGCCAGAGATAAGTATGTGCCATCTCGTTCGTTCACAAGAACGGGGGATCCGAGTTGCCCATGGCAAACCAGGGATATGGTGGTTCACAAACGCAGATTGCACGTTTTATTCAAGAGAAGGAAATTTTCCCAATCAGACCGTTTTGGACCGGGGGTCAAAAATTGATGCAATTATGATTGACTTTGCCAAGGCGTTTGATGTTGTAAGCCACACCTTGCTGCTCGAGAAGCTAGTTTTTATGGGACTTGATTTCACCACCCTGCGCTGGATACGGGGATATCTTACTGACCGAACTCAGGTTGTGAGAGTCGATGGCCACCTTTCAGAGCCACGTCCTGTGAACTCCGGGGTTCCGCAGGGAAGTATCCTTGGGCCGTTGCTCTTCTTGACCTATGTGAATTATCTGTGCTTGAAGGTGAGCTCAAAAATCAGGCTCTTTGCCGACGATTGCATTGTGTACAGGCAGGTTGACTCTGCTGATGATCGTGAACTTTTGCAACAGGATTTGGATTCTACTCGTATTTCGCAATGGTGTGTGTCCTCTAAAATAAGTTTAAATGCCCAAAAATGCTCCTTAATCCACTTTTCTTCCAATGCTTGTGATCAGACTCTTAATTATTTACTAAGAGGCGTTACCCTTTCCCCTTGTAATGAAGTCGTTTATTTGGGAGTCAAATTAACTTGCAATCTTGACTGGGCTGCTCATGTTGCCATGGTCACCAAGAAGGCCTCCAGAGCACTTTATTTTGTGACAAGGAATTACAGGAAATGTCCGCGTAGGATACGTGAGCTGGCATATCTGTCCTTGGTGAGGCCAATTACAGAATATGCATCTTGTGCGTGGGATCCTCGTACTTCTTCTCAGGCTAAAGCCATAGAGCGCATACAACGCCAAGCTGCTCGTTTTGCTATTGGTGATTATAGAAGAACGCATAGCGTTACCGCAATGATTAAAAAACTTGGGTGGAAAAGTCCTGCTGATAGAAGGAGCGAACAGTGAGTCTTCAGCTTCTATAAAATTCTTAGGAGCTCTGGAGGATGGGGAGAGTTTTTGTCCTATATTAAATTTCCTTCGTTTTTTGCTCGTTATGATCACTCTCTCAAAGGTACGGCCGTTATTGTTTAAAAAAGATGTCGGAAAATTTTCCTTTCTGGGGAGGGCTGTTAAAGAATGGAATGCGCTCCCTGAACACGTATTGTGTTCTCCTTTGACAGTCGACACACTTCGTTGCCGACTGACTGCCCCATTGGCGCCATAGGAGGCCATGTATCTGAGATTAATGATGTTGCACGTGGTTGCTGTTCATATTTGTTATTGATTTACTTGTTTTGACGTTTCAATTTTTCGTTTCAATTTTCGTTCGTTTTGACACTTCGTTTACGTAATTGTCTTTTCTCATCATTGCGTATGTACGATATAGGGTAACACCCTAAAAATACCTAATAAAATTCAATATGAGGCTTGTTGTTGCTCGCGCCAGTCTCCTGATCAGAAGGACCACAGTTCAATCCAAGGAGACGACGGATTTTTCCACGCATTACGAACCCGAATGGAGCGAATTAGAATGGAGCAAGAAACGATTTACTGAAGCACGACATTTGGCACTCCTCATCGGACGTTGAGAAGAAAGCCCAGACGTTCGCTGCGGGATCACGTCATTGCACAGCACGTTTTAATAAAGATCCCCCAACCGCAGACCCAGAAAAAGAAATACCCGGCTGGGTATTTCTTTTTCATTGCTTTACATTCAATTTTGAACGTGGATTTGGGCATGTCCCAATTTTGCGCATGACCAAAAAGTGAAAAGGAATGCTAATCTAATCGAACCTAACCTCCAACCTATTTTCTTGTTCTAAACGTTTTTTCTCATTTATTGGGATCTGGACTTTTTAACGTGGTCAGGTACGTATAATAAAAGTGCCCAACACAATAGCAACTTGGCAACCAAAATCGGCAACATGTGGTTAGACAGAGAAAAGTGCCCAAAACAATATAGGCATTTCTTAAATAGGCAACCCGCGGTTAGACACAGAAAAGTTCCAAAAACAATAAGTATTTCTTAAATAGGCAACCAAACAGAGAAAAGTGCCCAAAACAGTGGGCATTTGTTGAAAGGCAACCCGGCGCAACCAATGCAAAACAACGATTGCACCAGTGAGAATTTGCACATTGGAAATCAGTGGCCAAAATCCAACGTGTCCTCGTTTCTTTTCCTAACCCTCTTCCCTTTTCGTCCCTCTCTCAGGTGTCTTCCAGGAACGGCAAGCGACTATGTAGAAGTATCCAACTACATGACAATAGACAGAAAATTCTCCCGTTTCTGTGGCCGAATTGGCCCATCCCAAGCCCAACCTCATCTTCAGCAGAGCGGCAGCAACAGCCGCAAAGGGGATCTCACAGATGGTGGAGGTCCACAGACGCAGCATCTGCTGGCAGTGGAGTCAGAGAGGACCTTCTTCAGAGTGACATTCAAATCGAATGATATAATGGATGCAACCGGATTTCAGGCACGATATTGGTTTGGTCCGTTTCAGGAAACGGCAAGAATTGCAACCGCCAGGAATATCTCCTCATCCACAAGAACAGCTGACAGCACAAATAGCTCAGGTCGGTCAACTTATTATGCAACTATTATGCAACTTATTATGCAACTATTATGCAACTTTTTTATGTACTGAAAGGTTCAAGACCAACACTACGCGTGAACTCTCTTTACCCGCGCCGATTAGCAATCCAGTTCAGGTGTTGTGGTCCGGGTGCAGGGTGTTCCTGAACCTGTGCAAAATAAACGATTCCCAATGTCCATCGGGCGAGTTTACTTTCCCTGCTTCCAATTCCTGTCACGTCTCGAAGGTGGTTCATGTGTTCTTTGAAGGAGATGTCGAGATGCGCTCTCTAATGAAGAGCGTGTATAGAGAAGGTTCTCCTGATGCTGATGGGAGAAAATCACCTGAGTGTAGCCGAGGTGAGCCAGGTGTTTTTCAAACGCCACTCTGACCGCCCCCAGCCTGCTATTTCAACAATTTTGGACCTTATTCGGAAGTTTCGTTCAATATTCTCTGTGAAGGATGTCTCTAGGAAGGAAGTCGGAAAACGACTATACGTATGAAGCCACGTCTGCTGCTGTTTTAGCTGTCTTTCACGTGGACCCGCATCAAAGTACCAGCAGAGTGGGTCAGGAGACCGGTATAAGCAAGACCAGCTTTCTTAGCATTCTCCATGAAAACAAATACCGTCCTTACAGGTCATGCGTTCGATCTGGTTGACCCTGTATCACAGCGCTTATTTTCCGCACTGCAAAAAACACAACTCAGGTCAAATGAGTTCAAGCGTAGTGTTGGTCTTGAAGCTTTGTCAGCTTTGTGTATATAAATTGACTGTCAGCTCAAGCAGATTCTGCACCGTGATGGAAATCAGTTCTGAACTGTATCACAAGTCTGGAATTTTCCAGCGGTTGCTAATATTCCTGCAAAGCTGAGTAGACAATGGTCCTATTCTTAAGACGCGACTTGACTGAGACACGCCTTGAGTTGTTGCTGTTTTGTTGATCGGGATTTGGGAAGGCCTGCCATGTGCGCCATCGCACCAATCAACAAAACTGCAATGACTTAAGTCAAGTGTCAGCCAAATCACGTCTTAAGAAACGGACGAATTAGTGTTCATGGAGTTCTTGAGATCTTATTTTGATTGAAACAAACATAACAGTCGCCATGAAGTTATCCCTGCTGAAATATGCCGACATTCGGACTTCAGAACAAATTCGGAACAAATGTTGTGCTCCGACATGATCATGTATTGAAGAAAAGCCTGAAGTCATTCGGACGCGCATGACGTGAAGGAGAGGAGATGCAGCTTCTTTGGCTTTGCGCTTGGGAAGTTCTTCAAATGACTGATTTTTTTCTTTTGACTGAAATTTTTCTCTGTTTAACGTTATTTCCACGATGTCCGTTGCGCAGCATCTTCAGAGCTTATCTTAGAGTTCATTTCGCTGTTTTCGTTTTTTCAAATTCCTGACCAAG
>JASGXE010006561.1:0-22145 GCA_030068105.1 Sinentomon sp. SZTP_YWyxl
GAAAGTGAACCATGTAGGTACGTGAAAATAGATAATGTACGATAGGTACCTATGTGATGACAGCCGGTATTCACAAAAATCATCCGATATTTAACACAAAAAAAAAATATTTCACATCGAAGTCCACCTAAAGGCAAAGTTTATATGTGATGAATATGGGAAGATGAAAGTGAAGAAAAACCTAAAAGGAACAGTTTGCAAAATCGTACAAATAAACCCATGGCACTGGGGATGTGTGGTAAAATACCTGCCGAATCTTAATGCCAAAATCAAAAGGTCCATCTTTATGCAAGGCACCGCGGTGATGCATCCAAGTTTAGACCGAGAGTTCTTACATGGGTACGTACTTTTGTCATTTGAAATTCTCTGAAATATTGGTGGGCTTAATATTGGAGGAGGCCTTTTTACTCATCTCTGCACCTTGAATTGGATTGAATATCATTTTACCCACTTCATTTGGTTTTCACTTCTTGGGGCAATGAAAAAACCTCAGCACACATAATATGATACAACCAATTGCCTGACTGCACTAAGTCATGTATTGTTAATCGGGATTCTGCCAGAGTTTCCTCCAGTGCATCCCCAGATCTATCTCTCTGCTGTTAAACATCTTTTCTTTTTTCAAAAATGTTCTGTGATCTGGATTTTACTAAAACTAAAATGAAAATAGACCTAGGTACCTGAAGACACTGAGAATCCGACTTGCATGAACAAAACAATTTAGGCCTACCCGCCTACATATTGCTAATTTTTAAAATGAAGATGTGGATTCGGTTAATTTATTAGATTAAGCTGTAGCATTTGCACATTAAATCATAATTATTTTCAGAGCATCAACTTGGATCTTGTCCAGTTTCCATCAGCAATCAATGTCCATGAAGTTAGGGTGATACCCCTTGGAGGCCAAGTTCAAGGTGACTTTCCGGGTGGTATACGATTGGGGTAAGTTTGCCATGTACCCAATGGAAAAAAGAATTCCAGGATATTTTTTCCTTCCAACTACATGAAGTCAATTGATCTCCACCAGCTTTTTTTCCATTTGATTGTGCTCGGTAACATAGATTTGATAATGTGAGATTTTTCTGGTCAGTGTTGAATCGCACAATAGGTAATTGGAATTTGAGTCTCACTTGTCTTTTAACTGGCACTCTGCGTATTGTGGTTGGCAGACTTGAATGCATTTTTTGCACTTCATCATGCTTGAATGCTTTGGAAATTGAAATCCAATTATCATTTATGTTTCAGAGAATCGATATGTGGAGCAGACCTAGGTAAAAAATTGGGGATTTGGACCCAAAAGTGATTGGAAGTGGCACACGTTTGTGATCACCAGTTCAGGTTTCGCAAAAATCGGACCCATTTCAAAGCAGCACAGTTATCGGACATTTTGTCGTGAACATATATTTTAGGTAGGCATACCTTGATCGTAAAATTGTCGACTTGCATCAGGGCTTAGTACCCATACATAGACTCATATTGAACCCTGCTTACCCATTTTTTACATTCCCTACAATATGGATATCTGGGTACCCCTTGGATACCTAGGTTACGGTGGGATAGGTTAGGTTATGTTATGTTAGATAGGTTAGAGGGGGTAGGTATCCAAGGGGTGTCCACATTTTCGGGTGCACCCTTTCTTTCACTTGTTAAAAACTTTATATGGAAATGCCTCCAATTTTGCTTCATGCACTTCCCATTGCCTTTTTGTCTCCCCATTCTTGTGGTTACAGGAATTATGGGCCTGGAAGGTAACCAACCTGCTTTGTCCTATTTAGGGTGTAGGAGTCGGAACTGAAATCATTAAAACACTGCTTGGTCCAAGGAGAAATATCAAAATTATTTTATTATCAGTCCTGGGTTTAGGAATGGATGACTCCGTGTTGTGGGTAAACAGTTAACATGTAGGTACCTACCTATACGTTGAAGGCCGACTTGGAACTTCCTTGTGCCCACTGGTGACAATGCAAAGGAAATGCTCGCTGATTGAAAGCTTTTTTTTTTAATTTATTTGTTTTATTTTTTTTTAATTAGGGGCCTACCAGCTCAATTGAAAAATTTTACCAGAAATTATCCCGGCAAGATTTAGGCAGCATGCGATGTATTTTTGCAAAAACTAACTTACTGTGATTACAGAATGCCACATGACTGCATGATTCATTCCCTTCAGAAAATGTACCTAACTAGTTTACAAGCCACCTAACAGGAAGGATATTGGCTACCTCTAAAAACCCCATCCATAGCTTATGCATGGAAACAATCTGTTGATCCAGGCACCATCTGCGGTTTTGTCTTGCAAGTGGCAGAAACAGCCTGCAGGTACCTTGGTCTGTTCTAATATCGTACGTTGTCTTCCAAAAAGCATTGAACATGTAACACGAATAATTGTGTGTGGTTATCACACAATAATTACCTAGTTGATAGTTTGCCCGCCGTGCCCCAAATGATGAGTTAAATCATTGGATATTCAAAAAAATTTTTTTTTAGACCATTGTACCTCATCGCCATACTTTATTGCTGTACCTAGCTGTTTTTTGTTCACTTGTTTTTCTTCAACCCAGTGCCACAAATCCCTCACAGTTTACTGTGGAGTTTTTCGTAAACGATCTTCGTCGGAAGGGAGCTTCAACATTTGACAGTTTGGGAAAGCTTGAATACCGGCAGTCGGACAACATTCAGATGATCAATCAGAAGAAGGTACGATTGGTTTGTTTGCTTCGTAGTCATTTTTACATTTACAGGAATTGCCAGTGTCGAGGTCTTCTGACATGGAAAGGTGGTCAGCTGCACATGGGCTGAAGCAGAAAGAGATAAATCTGTTAAATAATGGAGAAATTTTAAAAGTTCCCAGATTTCAGACATGCCCAAAGTGTCCATGCCATCAAATCTGGAAATATCCATGTTCAAAAAAATGATGAGTTGCAGCTGTGGGATGGGACAGATGAAGAAAAGATACCTAATGCCCAGTTTCTTCGTCTCGAATTAAACTCGGCTTAAGCTGAGATTAGCTAATCAGAGATTAAAATGTAATCTCAACTTATGCCTGGATTATTTATAACTTGTTTCTTCACGGATTTTATGCGCTGATTAGTAAATCTGAGATCAGGGACTTTAATTCGAGATTTGTGATATTACCATATATGGTCATAAAATTCAGTTTTCAGAAATAATCAATATCTTGACACTCCCTGTGAGTTGGAAGCTGAAAATTGTCTCAAAAGATGTTAAAAAGTCGGCGCAAGTCATTTTATAGAGGGATCATTTTCACTAGGATGACTCCTTCACTCTTTAAAAGGGCAAAGAAAAATCCCTGTTGAGGCTTCAACAAGGAAATCGCTATTGCAGCAATGCCACAAACAACAAAGCTTCATAAATTTCACCTTTTCTCGAAAATGCCACCGCACAATCGAATTGCCACATTTTCTTTAACCCTTTGCGGTCCTTTGTCGGACTGGATCCGACACCCTTTTGATTCCTATCTGGTCCCATGTCGGACTGGGTCCGACATCCATTTTGAGATTGATTTAGTCCTATGTCGGACGGCATCCGACAAGCAGAGTGAACCTGACGCACTTGGGTGATGGGAGGGCATTCAACAGTACATTTTTCATCTTCCTGAGGTTGGTTGGGGAAATTTATAATGAAATTATTGTAATATTATTAAACATGAAGAGAGCCAAAGGCAGTAAAATCACTGCAATGCTGCCATCTTTGAATGAAATGCGGCAATATGAGTAGACTGGTGGATGTGAGAGATGACGCTCGTGATCAGGCATGGTTTTTATCTTGTTATTTCAAGCGCAACTTCAAAAATGGAGAAAAAACGGAAGATTGGCATCATTTTGCAGTGAAATAAGGTCTTCATTGTTGTCATTTGGAGCACCCTGTACATTCGTAGAACATGTTTCTGAGATCAGGTGTTCCTTTAGTTATGATAGTTCGTGACAAAAGACTATCCATGATTCTGGACCAACCGCAAGCCCCCTAAAATGAGCAAAATATTCAAATTGCAAATCTTGAAAAATCCCAAAAACCTATAGGTTCTCTTAATTCGGACCAAAAGGGTATTTCTCCTATTTCCGTAAAAAGTCCGCAAAGGGTTAATTTTAGTTTTGTTTTACTTTAATTTTATTTTATCTTATTTTAATTTTTTTTTATTTTATTCTTATTTTATTTTATTTTTGGTATGAATGAGATGAATTGTGGAAGTGAATGAGGAATGAATGAAAAGCATGCCGCAACCACTGCGGATCGGCTTCAAAAATGCTTGCTATGAATAAAAAAAAATTACCCAGGAACATTAAACCCCATCAAATTTCACCGGAAATATGGAACCCACCAATATTCACTGGCAAGTTTGGAACGCCCCTCAATATTTGTTGCAAATCGTGATTCCCCAATGGTGATTATTTCCCCGGCGGTGAAATATTTCAACGAGGGTGAACTTTTTCTCATGGGTGATTTTTCCCGAGGATGAAATTTTTCCCCAGGGATGAAATTGTTCTTGACGGTGATTTTTCCCCAAGGATGAAATTTTCCCTGGCGGTAATTTTTCCCGAAGGATGAAATTTTAACCGAGGGTCAATTTTCCTCATGGATTAAATTTTCCGAGGGTGGATTTTCCCCAAGATCATTTTTTCTAGAATGGTGACATTTTCCCCTTCGGTGAAATTTCTCCCAGAGATGAAATTTTCTCCCGAGGGAGAATTATTTCCAAGGATGAGATTTTCCCCGAGGGCGAATTTTGCCCAGGGATTAAATTTTTCCACGAGTGTGAAAGAGTCCAGGATTTTTTTTTTTCTTTTGCAAATTTTTCTCCAAGGATTAAATATTTCTCCGAGGGGTATAAATATTTCTCCGAGGGGGAAATTTCCATGATTGTGATCAGGGATGGGTAAACGTATAAAACTCCACGTATAATACGTGCGTATAATACGTACGTATAATACACGTAGAAAACGTATAAAACCTAGAAGTCGAGTGATACCTCATTTTTTGCAGAAAAAGCTGCTCTTTAACATGCTAGCATTCTTTTTATTTCATTTGAACAATGACAAGTATCATCAACGAAAGAAGAAAAAATAGTCAACCACTGAAGCCCAGCAATAAATGCTTTCAAGTATGGCCCACATGATTGTATTGCCACACACTACTGTAAAATGCATTTTTAATGAATTTGCACTTACCTTTAGACAGATTCTGTAGCTAAATTGGCATTCCTCAATCACCCCATGTGGTTAAAGAGAGAAGTGCAGAGGAGAAGGCAAAAAACTAACCAGACTTGGGGACCAGGCACCTAGTTAAGCAGGAAATGGTGGCAATGAGAAAGTGTCAAAAACCAACCTCATGCTCTGTCTCCTTCTGAACCCCTCATTTAAAAGGGAATCTTGTACTAAAACGAAGGTGGTCCCAGATATCCTGACTGCGGGAATCTATCCAGAGTAGCCTATCCTAACTTTACGGCCAGTTCAATATTCCTACTCCGATTCCCTTCCTGGTCTGGAGGCCCAGATTTCAGCTGTCAGCAAAAATGAAACTAAGCAGTGACAGCCATAAATGGAAATCACAGACCTTTGAAACCACCTGGGTGCTAATGCCGACTCCATAGCCATTTCCAAGGTATTACTTTCTTTTTATAACTCAAAACGAATCAGCTATGCTTGTACATTGCAAATATGAATTCATTTCCAAAATCATTTAATGAGGTGGAAAGCTCGACCATTTTTATTCTGAGAAACCCAAGCTCATCAATACATGTTTTGATGCAGCAAAACACATTGAATCATAGAAATACAGAACTGCTGGCAGAAAATGTGGTCCAGGAACAAACGAACCAGCATGGATTGAAAATGCACAGAGCAAAAATTGTGCAGCTGAAAAACTTTCATAAACGATTGGCAGAAAGCTTAAGACTTTCATAAAAGATTAGACATGGCCGAAAATATGGGACCAACTGAAAATGTTGGAAAGCAACAAAAGGTTGATCAAAAAAATCCAGCCAGATGCAAGCAAGAATCCCGCTTGGTACAGGAGTGAGAATTCTGGCATTAGTTGGACAGCTTTATGGTTCATCAGCAGAGCGAGGGATCCAAGGAATTTTCAATTCGGAGGAACATTCTGAAGGAAATGGCAATTTTTCTCCATATTTTCCTCGAACTGAAAATGTCCCGAACAATTTTATGTGCCAAAAGAAGGAATTGTAACTCATTGCATGCCACAGGCCAAACACCACAACAATGCCCGAACACGCAAATAGCAGTATGGTGACCAAATGGTAAAGGGGCATGTAGGCTGCCAGGCTGGTGATGCCAATGTTCCAACATAAGAATGCATCTGCACACACCGGTGCTGTGGCCACCAGGGTTGTTCGTTTAAAACATTCTGTTTAAACATGTTTTAAACAACCACGACTTGTTTAAAACAGTTTGTTTAAAACAAAATTGTGTTTTAAACGTGTTTTAAACATGTTTAAAACAAACGCAACTTGTTTGAAATGGTTTGTTTAAAACAATCTGCAAAAAAAAACGCTTTTTACTTATTGTAAGCAATTTTCAATGTTTTTCTGTTATACCCCGTTTACACTGGAAGTTCAAGTGACTTGAGCTTTTTCAAGTAATCAGCTGATTGCTTGAAGGGTTCGAGTGAGCAATGAAGTAACTTTTTGGATTTTGGGTTTCCACTGATTTTTTTCCTTTGTGCTTTCTATGTTTCCATGTTGGGGGCCACGGGCAATATCTCAGGGGTCAGTGGTAGGCTATCTCCGGACGGGCATGCATCATTTTTGCCACAGCAAACCACGGATAACAGCAAAATGGCTCACGTGGTTCAACCGGGCAGCAAGCATTTTTTAAGATATTTCAAGATTTGATTGCAAAGTCAAACATTTGGTGCATAGAATCCCAAAGAGGGTGCAGTCAAAATTGCCAAAACAGAGGAAAAAAATAAATGAATAAATATTTTATGAGACAAACAACCAACCAGGTCATTGTCAGGACCCATGAAAAAGAAGGAAACGGGAACAGCAGATAGGTAATCTTTTTGGGGTTAAGCAAAGGAACCGTGTGCAAGATAATTAGGTACAAACTTCTGAAAAATTTGATATCTTTTTCTGCACCTCAGATGCAGAAATGTCGACAAACTCAATTTCCATCAATGCTTTAGCCATTTCTTCATAGACTACCATTCTTTCGGTTTTCACGCAGTTTGCCGATGAACTGCCACTAGATATCAAAGAAATTTCCTACGTCTTCTTTCTGCATTTTCTTCAGTTTCTTTCCTGAAGGCATGCAACTGTTTTCCTTTTTTTCCATTATGCTCAATTTTTTAATATCAAATTGCCCCATTTGCATTTTTGATTTCAGTTCTTTGCATAATTTCAATTCAATTTTTCAGTTTCTTTGTGGAGGGTATGGCCATGCCCTGTTACAGAAACTTTGCAAAACTGCAAAACAGAACAACTGCCCCTTCAAATGACATAGGAAGCGCATTTCCTGTAGGCAAGAAAGCAAAAAACAGGCTGTATGCACAGCAAACACACCAGAGAAGAATTTGCAAATGCAGAAAACGTTTTTCCCTATGACGAAACAGCCTGAAAACATGGAACAGAGGTAGGAGAGCAAACAATGTGCGGCCAAAATTTGCTTGCACATATCAGTTCAAGTCACTTGAATGAGATCAAGTACCCTTCTCCAGCTCACTTGAAAAAAAGCACATCAAGTGAGAGATCGAGTGAGTAGATCAAGTAAATGGAGATTAAGTTACTTAAAGCCTTCGATCTCACTTAAAGTGTTTCCACTGGATTTTTGACTTCAAGTGACTTAAAAAAGAGGATTAAGTCACTTAAACTGCCAGTAGAAACGGGGTATTATTGTTATCAATAAAACCATTATTGTCGCCTTTTTCAAGTATCATTGTCAGGCAAAATTGGCCTTGGCAGTTTTTGGAACATGTTTAAAACTGTTTAAAACATGTTTAAAACACGTTTTAAACAACGGAAAAAACAGAGGGAGAAAAAAAACGTTTAAAACGAAAAAAAACATGTTTTAAACGTTTAAAACGTTTTTTATGTTTTTTTTAAAAAAACATGTTTTTTTCCAACCCTGGTGGCTACCTGCCCAGAAAGTTGGCCTAGATCATTTTGAATTCTTGAACAGGTCTGGCAAATGTGGGGGGTGTTGAAAGAATCCTGATGCAGCTGCTTTTTGCAATGACAGTACCACAGCACTGTCGAAGCATTGTCCATGCTATATGCCCTCAATTCCAAAGAATAAATGGGAGTGAAAAAGAATTAATGCACCTATCTACCTATTCAAATGTTTTCAGAAGCTATTATTTGCCAAATTTTAGCACCTTAGCATCACTGGCCCTAGCTGGAGTAGGTATTTTTTCAACTCTCAAGGCACAGTCGGCCATCCTTGTGGCGCAAAGGAAATGGCACTACCTATGTTCCTGGTTTTGCTAGACACACACAGGCTTTGTTGCAACATTGTTGGACGTGGTTATTGACAGTGATCCCCTATGAAACTTTCTTAAAATTTGCCAAAAGCCTGCTGTGTGGCAAAAACTGGCAATCTCCTAATTTTTCCAAAGAAAGCCATCATTTCAGGTAAAATGCAACAATGCAATTTCATCTGTTAATATCCCTTCCTGAGATCGTCATAATTTCCGACAACTTATTCAGGTTTAATTCCTCCAACACTTCCCCAGGTTGTGGAATAACTTCAGAATTGAATTCCTTGTTAAATTCCACCCCCAAGTCATGTGCCACACATCTGTTAAATTCTAGAGACGTATAATACGTAGAAAACTCACGTATAATACGTACGTATTATACTTACCCATCCCTGATTGTGATTTTCCCCGATGAATTTTATCCGGGTGTGAATTTTTGCAAAAACAAAAAATCACCCGCATGGAAAAATGTCATCCTGAGGGAAAATTCACCCTTGTCGAAAAATCCATCCTCGGGAAAAAAATCCATCCCCGGGAAAAATTCAACATCACGAAAAAAATTCACGCTCGGAGAAAATTTCACCCTCTGGTTAAAAATTCATTCTCGGGAAACATTCATCGTCGGGGAAAATTTCACCCTCGGGAAAAAATGTCATCTGCCGGAAAAAATCGCCCCCGTAGAAAAATTCCACCCCAGGGGAAATTCATACTCGGGGGAAAATTTCATCCTCGGGAAAATTTCATACTCGGGGGAAAATTTCATCCTCGGGGTAAAAAATTCACCCTCGGGGAAAAATTCATCACTAAAAATAAATAAATTTTCACAAATTTCATCCGCAAAAAATTCACCCCGCAAAATTTCAAACTCGGGGGAAAATTTCATCCTCGGGGGAAAAAATTCACCCTCGGGGAAAAATTCATCACGAAAAAATAAATAAATTTTCACATTTCATCCGCAAAAAAATCACCCCACAAGAAATTGTCACTCTCATTGAAAAATTAATCCACAGGAAAAAATTCACCGGGTACATTTCCCTCTCGGAGAGGGAAATTCCTCCGAGAGGGAAATCCCTCTCGGAGGAATTTCATTCGCTGGGAAAAATCACCCTCGCGGAAAAACTCATCTATTAGGTACAAACAAATAAATTTTAACAAATTTCATCCTCGAGAAAAATTCATCCATAAAGAAATTACACAAACATCGGCCCAAAAGGTGCCTAAAATAACTCCAAAATGGGATTGAACGTTATACCTACCTATGCCAAAAGATAAACCCACATTTTAGTGCAATAGGCTACTTGCATTCACAGCCAGCCGCACGGGCTTAAACCTCCGAAATCGGAGAATTAACTTTTTAACCAGATAATCCGAGTTTAATCACCGATTGGAAGATAATTCTAGTCGAAAAAACTAAAATTCACAATCTCCGATTAGTTTCTAATCTCAACTTAACCTCTCAATCTAATCACCGATTTAAAAACGAAGAAATCAAACAAAGAGTTAATCACGGATTATCTCCTCCTAATCTCAGATTATAAGTTAATTCGAGACGAAGAAACTGGGCATAAATGTTTTTTTTTTTTTTTTGTTTGGAGATTGCATTTGACCGAACATAGTCCATCCATCGCTTTTTCTGTGACTCATGACAGAGTTGTCAGAGCAGACATCCCAAAACAGAAAAGTGAAACAACACGTAATGCCATCAGATCAAAAGCTGTTTCAGGCCACTTCTTCACTTGCACGACAGAGCCTCGAATAAAAAGCACGTTTCAAAAGCCCATTCCAATACTGGTCCAGATACACTCCATTATGGTGGAAACGTCCAATTTAGGCCTAGGTACGAGTACTTGCTTTTTTATAATTGGTGTAAATGTCCATCTGCCTTTGGTATCGTAAACTATGCTTTTGCTATGAATTGCATTTCCTGCTCTAGATCACGACTGATGGTGTCGTTTTACGTGGTTTGTACTCCACAATCACAGTTGCCATCTATGGAAACCTTGCTGAACGAGTGGAAGCCGTTGTGCAGACAACAATACCTCCCGATAAAGAACCGCAGCAAACTTCAATACCAGTTGTCACAACTGCACCAAAAACACAGCCGAATGTGGAAGAGGAGCAACCTTATGGGGATGCAGTTGCGAAGCCTGTGGAGACGGATTCTGTAAGTTTAGGCCTACCTATGAGTTTTAGTCATGCAAGAAGTGGTTAACCTTGGAAAAGCAAACATTCAATTTATTAAACAATGCGAACTTGAAACAACAAGCCAGGCCCTCAAAAATATGCCTCGAAACAAAACTGACAGCAGTCCTTAAAAATTCTTGGCAACATTAAACAAATAATTCCCGTGTGCACCCAGTGAAGGCCTAGTGAAACTTTCCCACCATATCATAGCACCAAAAAGTGACCAAAACTAGAAGAGGATCAATAGCTAGACGAACATAGCCATACCCCCGTGTGAACTCTGCCCCGAGAGCCCCACTGGGATGCGATGCGACCATCACTAGAAACTGCTGGGGGATCTTTGCAACCCAGACCTCTCTTCATATTTTTTCCTAAAATTGGCAATTCATTATTAAAATTTCCCATTTTAAAGTGTGTTTTATGAAGCATAATTTCTGCAACTTTCACTGTGTTTCTCCTCGAAAGACCTTGGCTGCGCATTTTGAATTTAGCTGAGACAGTAACAAAATTTATTGAATCATGGGTCTCTCCGAAAAAGGGAACTTTGATTGTCTCCACATTCCAGATTCTGTTAATGTTGAGAGGAAATCGTCAAGCTCACCTGATGATAGCAATCTCATGTAAAAGCAAACAAACCTTGCGCAAGTCTCCACCGTTCCTTTTGTTGTGCAGTGCTCTCTCTCCAGTGGTTTGTTTTTTTTATCTCCCAGCGAAGATGTCTCTGGTCTGTTTTTTCACTGTTGATGAGGTCTGCAAAAAAACAGGATACCTACCTAGGTATGTACCTTCCACCAACAATCTGTATTTTTGCGTGATTTGTTCAGAGAATTTCTGGAAAGGCCAGGCAGTTTTTCCTTAAAACACCTTACCCTTTCAAGGACCAGTTTCATTTCTCTTGTCAAAGGCATGTTTTGTCTTTTCATTTGTCTCGTTCGTGTGTGGTGCAAGTAGTTTCTGGAGATGTCAAGAATCTTGATTGTTGCTGCAGTAGGTTGGCTTTTTGATGGGACTACATGATTGTTAGGATGGTGGTCCTTGCAATTATTTTCATATCCTGTGTTTTGATTGAAATGGGTTCCAATTTTTGGGACTGAAAGTTTAAATTCGTACCATGAATTTTCAAGAATGTGGGTGAAGTAAAATGTAATTTTTATCTTGGCTTCACACCACCACACAAGAAATTCATATTTTTGTTTAGCTTCCAGCCATTTCTGAACCAATCATTGCCAGCCTAGAAAAGGGAGACAGTGCAGAATATTTGAATCCCAATTTTTGGGATGGTGGAGCACCAAAGGAAGCTTGGCAAGATCTCACGTCTCCAGTCAGGGGTGAACAAGATGAGCAGGTCGATGTCGTGGAGCCTGTGTCGGTGCCAATTTTGGATGCACACCCCAGTAGCTCAACAATCTACGATCAGCAGCATGAAACATCTGACATGCTTGCTCTGGGTGAAAGAAGCTCAACAATACATGATCCACTACCTCGTCACTTTCACGATGAAAGGTCTCACTCCAGTAGTCATCGAAGGAAGTACTCTCCTGACGATAGCAGGCGGTCGTCCAGAAGGCCCAGGTCACGGTCAAGAGACAGGAGACGTGATCGCAGCAAAGAAAGGGAATCGTGGTGGCAAGACAATGAAGATCCGGCGTCAATCCATGTGAGAGATACGAGATACAATGACAGGTTTGTCTTTGATGATTTGTTGACATATGACCACCCTCAACACAGCTTTATGCAGCCCAATTTACATTTGAAGCCATCCTTCCAATAGATGTAAAGTTCCATGGATGAACTGTATTTTGCACAGAAGTTATATTTTTGCCACAGGAATCTGTGTACAAATTGGTGTAAGTAACTGTAACAATGGCGCATTTGGCTGATGGTGTTTCTAGTGTGTGGAAGACCATTGGCAAATGTGTGAAGCCAAAAAAAAGCAGCAGTGTGACTGAATATTCCGATACCTACTGGGTGAGTCAGTTCAGCTGCCAAAAATTGAGACGTATCATTTCGTGCGACATAGGCACTTGTCAGAGAATGTTGCTTCTGCCAAGTAATTTTACCACATTCGATTACTCTATTTAGAAATGCCCATTATTTGTGTCTGAGGCAAGCCCACACCATCAAAAACCAAGAGGTTGCTTTTGAGAAGATCAACTTCAGCAGGAAGCAAGCATACGAATGATGTCATGAAAGTTTTTTTTTATCATCGACTGTATGGAATTTAGGTAAAAGTTTATAACCTTCACTATTTTTCAATGTGGTTTTCTAAATTCTATGCACCACTGGTGAAGATCATGCAGACCCTCCACTTTGTGTAACTTTCAAGCTTTCATGCTGGTTCTCGAGCCAAGCAATTTCTGTATCAATGACATCACTGCCGCCTTTGACATGCATCCTGCAGAGGCATTTTTGAGATTTGCAAACATCTGAAAATTGGAGGGAGTCAGATCCTGGGAATAGGATGGGTGAGACGGCAATTCAAATTTCTCTGAATTGTGCAAAAACAATTATTATGAACGTGTAGGCGGTATAGTTTATCAAATTTTCCGGAAATTACAGCTTCGTTTCCCTCTGTCCCTCTCACACTGTTTCGGTTGCTACCGGGTGGCACTTTTAAAAGAGGCCCGAGAAACAGTTTTCGGGAAAAAATGCAGCGATCGTCCTTCCCTCAGAGAGGATGTTGGAAATGGCCCCCGTTGACATCGATGCACTTCTGAATGCGGTTGCACATGTCGTACACATTCTGAAGCTCGAGTTTCCTCCTACGTTCTCACTCCTGCGTTCTTAAAGCATGATACAACACCAGCAGCTTGTCGGGGCCTCTTTTAAAAGTGCCACCCGGTACATGAGCGGGAGCCCCTGTGGTGGTGGCAAAATGGTCCGCAATTCTTAGGACCGGATCAACACAAAAAGTAATTTTTGAAAGCACAAAAAGTGATTTTTGGTGTGGTTTCGATCACCTTGTCAATACCTTTTGTGCTACCTTTTGTGCATCTTCTCGGTTAAGTTTTTTGGAAAATCCAATCGGGGTGATTATTTCAGCACCAATCCTTGTCAAAATAATGTCATTTTACTTTTTGCTGCCACTTTTTGCAGATCCTGGGATTGGAACTCTCAGGCATCACCACGAGAGAGATGGAATGGTGATCCGAATGCTTGGAATCCTGAAGAGCCCTGTTGGGACCCATCTCAAGGGACTCCGCAAAGCCCGCCAATGGAATATCACTCCATTCCACCAGTTGTGAATACGAACATCATCCCCATTCAGCAGCACACACAACTTCAACTCAACGTGGATGTTGGCTCTGATGTGAAAGTGACTTTGCCCCTGGCACCACTGTCGCCAAGTGCACTCGAGGCCATATCAGACGACGAAATGCAGGAGCTTGAGCCGGAGCCTGCAAAGGAGCCGTCACCTCCGCTGGCACCACCACAAGAGATGGAAGAACCTGACACATCTGGTTACGTTGATGAATTTGAAGAAATCCTGAGTGACGAGGAGATTATCGATGAGTCAGATGCGCCTTTTGCGGAACTCGATTTTGACGTCTCTGAATATTATTACGACGTTGTCAAAAGTTTCGATCCATACTTGTGTGAGGTGCGGCCTTTGGCTTACTTTGGTGATCCTGCAAATTCATTGGACTCTGAGAAGAATTGTTCTCAGCTTGACAGAGTTCAGAGCAGTGAACGCCTGAAGGGGCTTCTTTTGTTGATACCTACTTCAGAGAGCCAACCGGAAAAACTCATTGAGATACTAGAACTTTCTTGTCCCATTTTGAAGAAAGCATTCATCGCACATAGATCCGAGGCCATTCCAAATTTGTTGGAAGATCTGAGAACTGTGGCTGCGAAAGGACTGGATTATGATCTTGCTCTGAAACAACCCCATCCACCTTACAAGGTTCGGCACATAAAAGCTGGACTGAAATTCGTCCAATCACTGTGCAGCTGCGGCATTGAACCTGTCTCCATGCTCATAAGAATGGACATTTTTTCCATTCTGTTGGACCTTTTCAGCAAGGAATTCATGGCTGTTTCCGTAAAACTATTGATTCTTACAGTGATGGACTCTGTGCTCTCCTCTTCCGAAGGTTTGGACTCACTGTTAAATGGGAAAACACCCTCAGTCTATCAAGATCTCCTTGAAATGCTTGAGCAAAAGTTGTCTGTGAGACTGAAGTTTGCAATCACATCCATTGCCCGGAAAATTAACCTCTACGAACTCCTTGTCGAACTGAAAGCGGCTGCTATTGGCATTACGTTGCATCAGACTTCACAGGGCCATGCCCATCCTTCAATGGAGTGCAACAGAATACGTGATATTTTTGCAGAGATAAGCCACCTTTACGCGACGGCTTCTATCAACATGGGTCAGCCTCAACACTTCCTCGCTGCTCAAACGCAGTACGAGATTTCAACAAAGTCAACATACAGTCCATATCCAGCTATTTATTCCATGTTCAAGTCCCAAAAACTGCTGGAGTGCATTTTGATCGTGGTCAACAGCAGGGAATGTCAGCGGAATGTCGGGTTGCAGTCAGCTGTTGGAAATTTTCTGGGAAATTTGTCCAAATCACACAGAGGCCTCTCGTTTTTGTGCTGCGATCCCAGAGTGACAACAGTGCTCCTGAAATCACTCTTGAGCAAACCAGTTTCGTCTGATCCAAATGACGAACCGGCCCCTTGCCTTCAAGGCTTTGGAATTGGGTTGGCACACGATCTTCACGTCTTGGGTTTAGTGGACTCTCTATTTTCAGCAAACTCTGCCAGAAAAGGAGGCGTCGACGCACAAGACGAGGTCGATATTCTTCACGACCTGTTTAGCATGACCTTTACAACTCATGGCAGACTGTCCTTGATGAAGGTCATTTCTATGGATTTCAATGTGAAATGCTTGTGGCCATATTTGCAACTGATGGGAGATCCCGAGGAAGATAACCTACTAAAGAAATCTGCTAGCCGTGGATATGCCGTTGAAATCTTAGTTCTTGTGGCACAAAGCGGCAACAGTCTGGAATTCATGAAGAATGTTGGCTCATCTCTGGTTGATATTTGCTCAAAGGATGACAACACCAAATTGTTAGATTTGGTGGATTGGTATACTGTCACTAAAAATCCTGACCATTTTTCGGCATCAGGGATGAACAGCCTGTGGGAAGTCATCACACGGCATGTGGACAAGCTTGACAAGTTGCCTGGTGAACTCATCGTCTCACTGCGGATCCTACAGCACCTTTGCATCCCACCCGCTGGCTCAGATTCGGGTATTTCGTCCAAGTCTTCAGACGAATTTGATGAACTATGCTACAATTATGCCCTGATCCAGTTGCTATCACGTGATGGTCTCACCATCCTTGTGAATGTCCTACAAAAAATTTGCTCCCTTTTTCCACAGCCCGCCCTCCATTCGTCCCTGTTTGGGACTTCCCGAGGTGCCCATGTCATAGCCATGCTAAGTCCCACTTTGAAGCTGGTTCGCAGAATGTTGGCACACCTTATCCAAGTTCAGAGTACGAAATTTAAGGATCTTACTGCGGTCCCCATCCTCCTGCAAGTTTTCACACTCGCGAATTCCTTTCCGACAACGTGTTTTTCCTATTTGCAAGCCCAGGACGTCTGCACGGATATTGTGAAGGTTCTTCTTTGTTATACCCAGCCAATATTCGACGGATCTGAAACGGAAGAAGTCCTGGGAAAGAGTCTGTGGACTCGCATGCTCTCTGAAGTGATCAAATACATCAACGAAGGTCCATCAAATTACTTCTCTGGGCTTCTGATACTTCTTGAGCTCTTGCCACTACCTCTCCCTCTCTGTGCAAAGGCTGCCCTATCGGAGGACGAAAAGAGTCAGGTTGTGACCATACGGAAACTGTGGAGTGCTCACATGCATGGTTTGTCGGCAGACGTGCTTTCTATGGTGTCAACCATCTGCCAGACCAACTACCAGCCACTGCAGCAACTGTTGAGGCGTGTGTCGATTCAGATTTCTGACTTGGCATCCATTTCGGCAACATTGGTATGTCGTGCGATCCTCAATCCATTACTGGCATCCATCAAAGCCGGTCGGAATAGAGCTTCAAGTGGCGAACCACCGAAGCCCATTACCAAAACGGAAAGCTTGGTACCCGTTCCAGGGGTGCAGGATGATTCTGATGACAAGCCCCTTTCATCTGCCAACACAGCTCGTCTCCTGAATTTCTTGGCCTGCCTTGTTCCTAACCCATCAACAAAAGTCGCCTTACTTCACCTGATAAAAGGTACTACAAAGCCAGATGAGAAGTATGTCGATTTGGTTCCAAGTTTATGCCGAATATTAACCCTCGCCTCAGACGTTGCATCGCACATCCAGGCTCAAGAGTGCATTGTTTCCATTCTGCAATCACTGTGCGACACAGAAATATCCCTGTGTTCAGCGACCAGCCTCCCCATGGAAAAGTTTCTGGCCAATTCCTTGCCGTCTAACGATCTTCTTGTAAACATTTGTGATGGGCTGCTTGAACATGTTTCAAATGCCAAGCGGCACAGCTTTTCATCAGTCCTACCTGCCCTCAGAACTCTGGTCATTTTGACTGAAACGGACTATGGCTTCTGCCGCTTAAATGCGTAAGTTCTCGATTGGCTTTTTGTATTTTTATTTTCAGCTTGCCTTTATCTATTTTAAGGAGTAATTAGCAATTCCTTGTTATCTCACAACAGAGAGTGTGTGGCGCTTACACGGGCAGTAACCTCTGGCGTCCCGCAGGGTAGTGTACTGGCCCCTCAACTGTTTTCCATATTTATAAACGATCTTCCTTCTGCTGTCAGTTGTCGTATGCATCTGTTTGCAGATGATTGTGTTGTTTCCACTGTTGTTCGGTCTGCTGATGACTCTCTTCAGTTGCAAAGCGACCTGAATGCTATCATGGACTGGTGCCTTCGCTGGGGAATGAGAACAAACATTGAAAAGTGTGTGACAATCAGTTTTAGTAACAAAGTTAGCCCTCAAATATCCACATATTACCTAAGCGGCCAAGAACTGGCTTCTGCAGACCAGACGAAATATTTAGGAATCACCCTAACCAAAAACTTAAACTGGGAACAACATATAAATCAGATGGTCAGTAAGGCCAATTCTGCCCTATTCTTTATTCGGAGTACCTTCTATAAAGCAGATGGCCCAACTAAGGAGAAAGTATATTTTGCCCTCGTTCGCTCCCTGCTAGAATACGCTTCATCTGTCTGGGACCCTTGCCGAGTGAATTTAATTGAAAAATTGGAGAGAATACAAAGAAAGGCTGCTCGCTTTGTATCTGGGAGATATGCACCATTAGATAGTGTCTCATCCATGTTGGAAAACCTTGAGTGGAACTCACTGGCCTCACGCAGAAAAAGCTCAAGACTGGGAGGTTTATTTCTCGGACTAAACAATGTTGGTGGTTGGTCAAATATAAAAGAGTTTTTAGCTCCTGCTAGCTACTTTGGGAGGCATGACCATGATTTTAAACTCCGAGCACAGTGCTCCCACAAGGATGTTGGAAAATATTCTTTTGTCACTAGAACCGTCAATGAATGGAATCTGCTACATCCTAGTGTCTTTGGAAATGGTGAGGATATTAGTCTGGCTACCTTTAAAAGCAATGTAGGGTCATGGTCGGCCGAACAACATGGAATATTATGACCTACTTTACTATTTCGATGTTACAAGTTTTAAGTACAACTAGTTGATGTCATCCGAGTGCTTTCATTCTTTGTTTATTCATGCTATCCCTCATTGCTGATTTGCGCCAGGGCCTTGCCCATGCAAATTAACCTTAAATTAAAATTAAATTAAAAAATTAAATTAATCATTGCAACTGAAAGTACCGAATCGTGATTGTCGAGAAGAAAATTCCCAGTCCACGGGGGGTTAACTCAAGAATTTTGTTTAGTAATTTTACTTGTTTTGTAAGGTTCGATGAATTTGTCTGCCTACACCAAAACGTGACAAAAATAATATGGCTGGGTCAGCCGCAAACCGGGCCAGGAGTTTCCTGGATATGTCTATTCGTAGATTCTTTTCATCTGCTGTCAGAATTTGTGCCACCTATCGCTGACATCACTAAGACAGATGGATACAGTGAGGATCTGACTAACATCTGTTTTATAATGCCGAGTTCCTGAGCCGCCATAAAACGAATATTGTTGCGGCGGTCTTTCAGCACAAGTTTTTCCACTCTGGAGATGTTCCAAGTCTGTGGTTGTTGTTGTGGGATGTCCAGAGTGCATCTCAATTTTCAATTAATGCCCTTCCTCATGCGTGAACTCCCTTTTCAAGTTGGTTACAATTAGGGCTGAGCCGGTGCCACTTTTTTCCCGGTACCGGTGCCAATACCGGTACCTAGTGGTACCTGCGGTTCCGGTACCGGTACCAGATGTTGGTTTTAAGGAGCAGTGTCGCTCAAATCAAATAAGACTGAATTTTCCCACTGCTATTTTCTGACTTCCGGAGCTGCCAGGCAACACCTCCATGGATTTTTTTTATCTATTTTCATTGATGCTTGATGGACTGTTTTCGAATGCACAAACGAATTCAGGCAGATATGAAACTGAAAACAGGAAATGGCACTCAATTTTATACATGCCGGCTAAACGCATGCAAATCCATGTGGCGCCATCTTTAGAATTTATTGCAAGTTGAAATCTGATTTCCATAAACAGGCAATCTACCCTGCAAAGAAAACTAGCAACTTCAACAGAATGTGGAAAAAAACATTGCGTGGTGGGAAAGAAAAAGGTGCATTTTGAAGCAATCTTCAGACAGAGTCTTTTGCTTTGAAGGTTGGTTCCTGCCAAGCTTGTGTGTTCCAACTATCTTCATCGCAGGTGCAAGCAAAGAAATTTTGCAAATTGCATTCGATACCTTTGTTGTTCCATGGCCAAAATTCATGGAGAGCAGGCTCCGAACTGCGGCCAAAAACCAAAAGGATGATCTGAAAAACAAAAGTGCGCCAGCATACATCCTGGCAAACCCAGTCGAGAAACTTGATGCCTAAAAACACAAGAATCTCATTGGCGGGGAGCCGATATTTTGCATCCTGGCACATCCAGCCGAAACTCTTAGCACACTTTGGAAGTCCTTTTTTAGGAAAAAGATTGCATGGCTGCCAGGGAACAAACCAAAGACCTTAACCATGAACAGAAAAAGGAATTGCGAAAATGCCCCGGCGTATCCAGTCGAGAAGCTTGTCCGTGGACTAGAATCACACTGGCAGCTGACCGATGTTTTTCGTCCTGGCTGGCGTATCCAGTCCAGTTGGAAACATTTGGGCTCTGGGGAGCTGCTGTTTTGGATTTGGCGACTTCCACTGAACAACGGCAAAGAGTGAAGCTGTGAGTTGGAAAACGAAAGTGCGTCAAGTCCTGGCGTGTCCAGTCGAGAAGCTTGATATCGGAGCAGGACAATCGCTCTGACGGTGATCCGATAATTTGCATCCACCTGGAGCATCCTGTAGAAAATCTTTGTCAACCCTGCCCATGGGAAGTTCGTATTTCGATTCGGTGGGATGTATGAAAATCATGTAAAACTCCAAAAAGCAGGCGCAAGCAGTTCAATGTCCTGCTGAGCAGTGCGATCTGAGAGAGAATCGTGCTGCATTGTGGCCGACCACTGACCAACTGCAGCAGGACAAATGAACGACTTCCAGTAGAACAGGATTGCTTGCATGCTCAGAGATTGCTGTGTCCCCACTGATGAATCCACTGTAGGAGTTGCATCCGGCTTTTATAATGCTTCGTAGAGCCCCAGAGGGAGGGGCCTGCAAGAGTCTGGGTCAAATGGGCGGGGCTTGCGAAATGCATTCAGTTTCAACTGCATGCTCCTCCCACTCACGCCTCTCAGGTGCATATAAAAACCAGAGACAGAAAGCTAACCTCAGGCGATGGAATTGTGGGCTGCACAGCACATTTCGGGGTGTGTGCTGTCCACTGCATGTTGGTGCCCAACCGGTGCCAGTACCGGCGGGTCCCAAAAGGACCTATACCCGCCGGTATCGGTACCATTGGTACCGGTCCGGTGCCAGTAACCGGTAACTGGTACCGTCTCAGCCCTAGTTACAATATGAAGGAGCATTGTTGCTCAGAACTAGGTCATGTCCTCATGAATGTCCTTGGCAGTTAGTCCTTACAAATGCAAATATTTCATCACAGCCCTAATTTCTCTTTTCTCCATTTTGTGCAACCAACGCAACACCCAACCTTCTACACCGTGTTCAGAAATTGGCGGGCCATAGAAAACTCGTTTTTTTCGTCGGGGAACTGTTCGTTTTGCCGTGGTTCGATAGCAAAGATTCCAGACTGCCGTTGTGATGTTCGTTGTTAGGTTTCAGCTGTCAAACAGCAGGCATCGATGTTTTTCCCCCAAATACACCCACACTCATTCTCTGCTTCTGCTTGGCCTTCATCAATGAGGTGCAGTTGACTCAACCAACAGACTGGTCGACTCGGTTCGTGCACTGGTGGCACAAGCAACAATGTGCGAGAGCAAAGTTCCACTCACAGACGAACAGGGCGGAGCACACGAAACTTTGTGCAGCAAACTGATTTGGTGTCGTCCAATGGAACAGCGAGCTGACGCACACAGCTGATCGGTTTGTTCCCGCGGCTCTCTCGTCTCTCACGCAGATGAATTCGTCAAGAAGGTGCAGCTTTCCTGTTGGAGTGCTCAACCAATTTCCAGAGCCAAGCACGGTCTAACCCCAGCATGAAACAATTGCCGCTGACCGGGATGAGCGCACGTGTGTGAAGTTGGCAGTAGAAAGTTTGGGCTGGCGAAGGTTTTGGTTGGGCTAGATAGTGCTTCGTTTGGGCTATTTGGGCAAGCAATTAGTTTCGTTTGGGCTCAACCCCTTTCCCCCCAAAAAGGGCACTAAAGTTCCCACTGCCCAGACTTCCCCAAAGGTCTCCTGACTGCCGGACAAAATGGGTGAGCGTCGCGTGATACGCTCCATCTCATCTCGCGGCAGAAGAGGCAGCAAACCACCCATTCAAAACGTCAGCAAAGGTGAAACCAATGAGGACCAATCGACATAAAACAGGGAGCACCTTCGGCCTGAGGAGAACCACGCGAAAGGGTCATACAGCCGATAAGGTGGTTCGGTTATTTTCAGTGGTCATCCAAGAACGTAGCAACTTCACGGGGATTGCAACGCCCCGGAGCACGGCCCTTCTGAAGAAATCTTCTGCGCATTCCAAAAATCATGCCACACCGGCATCCCAACTTCACACATGTCATTGGGCTGGCCAAGCTTTTAACAACAGATATCAGAAATGAACAGTTGAACTCGTGATTTCAGAGAGTGCATTGGCTTCTCGTCGCCTCCACCTGGACGGCGTCGAGTACAGTCACACGCCGAGTTTTGCGGCTCGAAATCCACCTCTATGGCCCGCCAATTACTGAAGACACTGTGTAGACAAACAAAAAACATGTGGAGAAAAAAACCGTTTGGAACAGAAAAATCGGCCAAAATAATCGTAAAACAATAATCCTACACAAC
>JASGXE010006562.1:0-22413 GCA_030068105.1 Sinentomon sp. SZTP_YWyxl
TTTATCATCCGAATTATCATTGCAAAGTGCTCACTGTTGGGAGCGCTAAATTAATTAAACCGAGGAAAATATCTGCCGAACATCAGAGCACCTGGTGACGCGGAAAACCATGAAAGATGGGGGATTTGCCATGCTGTAAATGATTACAACCAAATCCGTGCAACGAAATGGAAGCGACTGGCTTCAAATGACAAGGGTCCCTTTCTTTCGGGGGGCCCCAGGAATTTTTTTTTCTTTTTTTTTCAAAATTTTTTCTTTATTTTTTTATGTCTCATCACTCATCAGGGGGCAGTACCCCCTGATGAGACATGACCATGCTGCCCTTCCCTGACATGAGTTTCTCGCTCGCCTCTGATGGAAATTTGGCCTCGAGAACACAGGAACAATTCCTCCGCCGCCTCCGTCGCCTCCTCCACCTTTGCCGCTAACGCCGCCTCCGCCGCCTCACTTGCTCAAATTTGGGATGCGGCGGTCTATGTTACCTGGGCAGCGGGACGAAATTGTGAGGCGGTAGAGGCGGCGTTCGGCAGGCATGCCAAACTTTACCGAACATTGCACACAAAACGGACCCTACATTTCAAAGCTTCTTTTGCCTGGGGCACCGCCCCCAGACCCCCACAGGGGCTCCCCTCCTTAGAACCACGCTGGAGCTCTTCCACAGACTCCGGTAGCTCTGGGCTCTGCACCCAGACCCCCGTGGATTCCGCCCATATCTTTGAGAGACGAGCAGTGCGCCTCCTGCGAAAAACCGAAGTTACATCCCTGCAAATGACAAGCCAGTTCCTGAAGGGTGCCTAGAATACGGATGAAGTATAATCGAACACGAATTGACATCATAGCCTCGCAATTTTACCAATGAAATTCTTCTGCTGTTAATAACTATCATCCCTGTATGTCCAATGACAATTTTAATGGAGTTCGTGATTATCTGTTTAGTTCCGTGAGTGCATATGACCAAGGACGTTGCATCAATTGAACTTGGTCGCAATTTGACAAAAAAATCCCACAAAAAACTCCCACAAATTTGGTTACCATCAAGAGATGACAGAGAAAGTATCAGAAAGTGAGAGTGGAAGAGAGAGATTGGAGAGAGGGGAGAGAAATGAGAGAGAGTAGTAGAATGAGAGAATGCAGAGAAGTAGAGAGAGGTGGGAGAGAGGGGGACAGATGTGGAGAGGGGAGGGAAAAGGCCGAGAGAGAGAGAGAGAGAGAGAGTGAGAGAGAGAGTGAGAGAGAGAGAGAGAGAGAGAGAGAGAGAGAGAGAGAGAGAGAGAGAGAGAGAAAGAGAGTAAACCATATCAGCTGACAGTCGTTCAAAAAATGACAGTGTCAGAATGGATCGTTGAATGCATGAATTTCAGAGCCCTGACGTTGACAATGACAACGAAGGGACGGAATCGGTAAGAAACCGAACTTTGATTTGACCACCGAACAAAAAAAAAATTGGCTCAACTCCATTGGCAAATATGAATATCCACATTCAAATGAAAACGTAATCTTACCTCGTTCATTGTCCAGGGTGAACAAAAAACGACTTGTGTAGGTACCCATGCGCCATCGATCTTACATTACCTTTGATGGAGGAGCTTCGGATACGATCTCCCGTTCCACAGGCATATTTCAATATCACTAATTTCACAACAGTCAATTTCGCCACAGACAATTCCACCAGAGACAATTTCACCACAGACAATTTCGCCACAGGCAATTCCACCAGAGATAATTTCACCATAGACAATTTCGCAACAAGCAATTTCAGCAGACAATTTCATCACACAGACAATTTCACCACAATTTCATTTAACCACAATTTCACCAGACATTTACACGGCAGATAATTTCACCATAGATAATTTCACTAGAGCCTTCACTGCAGACAACTTCACCACAAACAATTTCACCACAGACAATCTCCCACAGACAATTTCATCACAGATAATTTCGCCGCTGACAATTTCACCACGGACATCTTCACCACCGACTGTGGACATTTTACTACCGACCACCGATACAGGTCATTTCGCCACAGACATTTCAACCACCGACAATTTCACTACAGGCAATTTCACTGCAGAGAATTTCACCACAGACGATTTCACCACAGACAATTTGACAGCAGACAATTTTACTGCAAGCAATTTGACTACAGACAATTTCAGCACAAACAATTTCACCGCATACGATTTCACCACAGTTGACAATTTCACCACAGACAATTTCACAACAAATAATTTCACCACAAACAATTTCTCCACAGTTGATAATTTCACGACGGACAATTATTTCACCACGGATAATTTATTTATTTAACAAAAAACACCTTCACAAAAATGAGTTGGTGAAAGGAACCTGACACACAGGTCAATGGTCAACAAAATTAAGTTGGTGAAAGGAACCTGACACACAGGTCAATGGTCAACAATCACAATTAAGAAAAGATAAAATCGTCAGCAAGGAAAATTCGTGGAAAGAGAAGGTAAATTCGGGACTAAGTTAAGGCCAGATAAACTCAGAATTTGCACGCCCCTTGGGAGAGCATTCCAGTCTCGCACAGTTCGTAGGAAAAAGGAATGAAAATGAACATTTGGAACTATCAGCGGGGCATTGAAGTGCACCCCATTATCTGTCCTTCTCTGAGGATTGCGTAACACATCTTCAGTTGGAATTTTGATTTTAATTAACCGGCTTTTGACAGCAAAACTGAGCATTTGTCCAATGTATACGGTCGACAGAACTTCAAGCAATGTATCGTGGTGAAAGAATTAATGTACTCACGTTCGTAAAAGTTGCGATTGCTGGGATTTCAGCAAAAGCGCAAATCTGCAGATATTATGGATCCCCACTCAGAATTGCTGCTTTAATTTCAACCGCCTGCATAAGAGTAAAAAGAAGGAACGAAACTTTCGGAGGCAACAATTGAATGGGAAAAACACATGTTTGCCAACACTATTCCGTCAGGACTTTTGCATCATTTTGCTTGAATGAAAAGCAGAATTTTCGAAGATTAAAATTCCAGATATTTCCCGGATTTCCGGGCTAAACGGGTTTTAACCCGGGCCCGCCCCGCAGGATGTGTTGAGTTCTTTTGGAGTGTCCTGCAATAAGTGCATTTCTGGAGCATTGAGTTCCATCAGATCATGGTGGCATCCATGCAAGCATTGCTCAAGCATAATGTCACACACTGTGAAACACAATTGCCTTGATGACTATCCCTTCATGCACCCTGTACACTGAAAATTATGAATGGACCAATAACACGAATGAATGGGAATTGGCTTTCTAGTTGCTCCTGAATGAGAGCTGATTGATGTTATTTGTCCATTGTTGTTCTGTCGATGCTCTGGGTAATTTGTTTTATTTATGTCTTGTGGTAACCTCCGATCATAACGAGGCATGCTGTAGACCCATGGGTGACTTTTCCGAACGCACGGAATTTTACTGCCATGGAATCAACCTCAACAGATTCCACAGCGTCCTCCGACACAAAAGAATTGATCACCCAATCAGTTTTGTGCTTTCAATTCCACCATTGTTGAAATCCGCAATGCGAGGCTTATTTTCGGTTTCGTTTTTTTGCTTGCTTTCTGCAGACGCAAGAAGTGCAAGGCTTTCCGCTGTGTGTCTTTCGAGTCTTCTCTGAAACGTGTTTTCCTTCGAACGGGGAGAAAGAGAGAGGTGGAGAAGTTTCGGAGTAACTACGTGTTTGTTGAAAGACTGCCTGAGGATAGACGATGTGGGAAAGGCTATGCTCTGAAGGAGTAAAAGGAAGAGACGAATCGACGCTTTCCATTCCGTTTTCTGTTCCATAATGTGCATTGCATCTCGAATGATACGAGTATTCCAAAGTGAGAGAATACGATGCTGTTGAAATAATCAGCCTGTGGGGATCTTTGTTTAGTTGGGCCAAAGCGCTGGCTGACTGAAGCAGTCGGATGAACTGGCGAGCAGAGCCAGCTGCTTCCGATCTTTGCCTGTGTTTGTTGTGGCGGCGAGAAACTCATTTTGCGGTGACACTTTCGTTGGTGTATAGTGGCGGCGGAATTAGTGTACTCATACATGTGTTTTTCCCATCTGACTATTGCCTCCAAAACTTTTTTTTCTTTTTACTCTTGCGCAGGCGGCAGAAATAAAAGCGCCAGATTTCAACAGAGCTTTTTGGAGCTGTCAGATTTTCACCTGGGTTATAAAAAAGGTTCTTTTATTTGTGCAGCATGGAGTTTTTGTTTTAATCTGAACAGTCACAATGTTTTACATGTATGAGTACATTAATTCCGCCGCCAGTATACAGGGTGTCAAATCTGTAACAAATCCGACTTAACGACGTTGCCGCGTTGATCATGTTCTCAGCCAATTCGAATCACAAGACAAGATGGCAATCAAATCTTTCAACAAGACAAGATGAACATGAACATGAACAACATGAACAACATGAACAACAAAGCCACATTTTCAGGGCAACATTGATAAAAAATAACACCTCTAGAGCACATTGATTAGATCTTACACCTCTAGAACACTTTGTTGAAATCTGGCGCTTTAGTTTCCCCGCCTGCTTAAGGATAAAAAGAGCGAAAAGTTTTAGATGCTACAGTTAAATGGGGCACTAATCGCACATAATGACGTGTTGCGTTGATCTGCGCTCAGCCAATGCGATTGCTGGGCGAATGTTGGTTCGCTTCGAAGTGGTTCGTTCGAATTTGCAAAATGAAGAATCGGGACGATCTTGCCGTAAAAAAGCTGAGTACACACGTAACAGCGACTTACAATCGTTTATCCCAAAACCTCTGGGTTTATCCCAAAACCGATTAACTTAGATTATTCCAAAACCGATTAACTTGGTTTGTTCCAAAACTGATTAACTTGGATTATTCCAAAACCGATTAACTTGGATTATCCCAAAACCGATTAACTTGGATTATTCCTAAACCGATTAACTTGGATTATTCCAAAACAGATTAATTTGGATTATTCCAAAACCGATTAACTTGGATTATTCCAAAACAGATTAACTTGGATTATTCGAAAACCGATTAACTTGGATTATTCCAAAACCGATTAACTTGGATTATTCCAAAACCGATTAACTTGGATTATTCCAAAACCGATAAAAACTTGGATTATTCCAAAACTGATTAACTTGGATTATCCCAAAACCGATTAACTTGGATTATCCCAAAACCGATTAACTTGTATTATTCCAAAACCGATTAACTTGGATTATTCCAAAACAGATTAATTTGGATTATTCCAAAACCGATTAACTTGGATTATTCCAAAACAGATTAACTTGGATTATTCCAAAACCGATTAACTTGGATTATTCCAAAACCGATTAACTTGGATTATTCCAAAACCGATAAGATAAAAACTTGGATTATTCCAAAACCGATAAGATAAAAACTTGGATTATTCCAAAACCGATTAACTTGGATTATCCCAAAACCGATTAACTTGTATTATCCCAAAACCGATTACTTTGGATTATTCCAAAATCGATTTACTTGGATTATTCCAAAACCGATAAAAACTTGGATTATTCCAAAACTGATTAACTTGGATTATCCCAAAACCGATTAACTTGGATTATCCCAAAACCGATTAACTTGTTTTATCCCAAAACTGATTACCTTGGATTATTCCAAAACCGATTAACTTGGATTATTCCAAAGCCGATAAAAACTTGGATTGTTCCAAAACTGATTAACTTGGATTGTCCCAAAACCGATTAACTTGGATTATCCCAAAACCGATTAACTTGGATTATCCCAAAACCGATTACCTTGGATTATTCCAAAACCGATCAACTTGGATTATCCCAAAACCGATTAGCCGATAACCCTGCAGAACAATTCTCAAATTTCAGTTCAAAGGGATAGGACAACATAGCCTATTTCACTGCCCAACCGGTACACTCATATGGGGCCCACATAGGGTTTGTTTGGGTATTTTGATGGGGCCAACGCGGGCTTTCCCACATGGGCCCCATGTGGTGATGCCCATGTGGGCCACACGTGGGTAGCCCATATCAACGCCCATATGAACTGGGCGCGCCCATATGTGCCATAGTTGGTCCCCATATGGGCATTTGATGGGCTTTAAAATTGAGGATACACATGGTAATAAGTGATATTATCCTTTAATCATCGAATTATCCTTTGCACATTGCCGGTTTTTCTTCAAGCCTTTCCATTGATTTCAATGATGAATATGAATTGGGAGAAGGACTTGTCCCCGACTTGTCCCGACTCTTCAGACAATACTCCTTACTCCTGAAGATTGAAGACTGAAGGCTATAATCTTTATTCCTTAGATATACTTCTTATTCCTTATCCACTATCCCATGTATCATTTTCCCTTATCCCGTATCCCTTATCCATCCTCCTTATTCCTATGTCCCTGATCCCTCATGCCTGAACCCTGATCCCATATCCCAAATACCTTCTTTCTTATTCCTTTTACCTTGTCCCTGCCGGTGAGAAAACTGCATTCGGCCGGGAGAGTTTTGCAGCGCCAGCCGCTTCTCACGTGGTGCAAATCGGATTAAATCATAAAATGTAACATAGGTGCAGTCCCATTATGTCATTTTTGACGTCATTTATGACGCAACTTTGTCATAAAATGACTGGCTGCTTCACAAGTTTGCAGGCCCAATGCATTATCCTTGAACAACGGTATGTAGTGCTCAACCGTCTCACAATGCTATTTTTGCTGTATCATATAGTGGCGCTTAATGACGCAGGGTCTGGGCTTTGTCTGTGTCATCCAAGTAAAATGGCGAAGAAAAAGGCTCCCATTTGTTTTCGTTGTTGCGACAGGTAAATTTGACAACACCATGCCATTTAATGACAAGGAGACGTCAAAAGTGACGTCAAAAATGACATAATGGAACTGCACCTATAGACACCCCAGTCAGCCTGTGGAGAGATGGCCTTTATGCATTTAGCTCGGGTGATGGGCTCAATAAAGAGCAGCGGAGGCGTAATTAATGATCTCATATACATGAAAAAAATTGCGACACATCAGATTTCGGCAAATGCTCCATGCTGCAGAAATTGAAGATTTTTCTTTTATAACCGAGGTCAAAATCTGACACCTCTAGAGAGCTTTGTTGAAACCTCGTGCTTTAATTGCTACAGCCTGAACATGAACAAAAAAGAACAAAAGAAGGGAAAAGTTAAATTGGAATAACACATGTATGGTACATTAATTCTGTCGCCACTTTCCACGATACAAACATACACGGTTTCCTAAAGACGAATCTTTAATCCGACAAAGTTTAACACTGACGAATCTTTATGACAGGTTCGTGACACCAGTTTTAACGGTTCATTTGGGGTTTTTACGTATGAAAATTAAACAATTTCATTTTTACGGCACAAGCTATCAGATATACATACACGTGAACGTAACATCTTCCTTTCATGAGCGTATTTTATGCTTAGTGCCCAAACCTGGTAGTGACCCAAATTAAGTATTTGAGGGTCATCTTCTCAAATGACCTTACTTGGGACTCTCATATCAATTCAGTTGTAAAAAAAGCTTCCGCAACGATTAGCTACATTTATAGAAATTTAAGAACAGCTCCGGCTCGACAAAAAAGGCAGGCCTTTGTCAGCCTAGTTCTTCCAATTTTGGATTACGCCTGTTCTGTGTGGAATCCCTCCAAACGACGTCAAATTCAATCCCTGGAAAATGTCCTACGTCGTGCAGCAAGGGTTATTACTGGTACCTACGACAGGTTTGCCAGTGTGACAAATCTCCTGCGGCAACTTGAGCTCCCTTCTCTGGAATCTAGACGCCGGGAGCACTCCATCAATGTTCTGTTCAGTTTCCTTGTTGGCGACATTGATTTTCCAGTTCCCAGTCATTACTGTCTCAAGGCAGTTCAACGCCGAACTGATAATGGAATGAGTTTTGTGATTCCGCGGTGCAAAAGGAACATCTACTTCAACTCTTTTTTTCCGCGTACAATTACTGTGTGGAATAACCTTCCGAAAGATTCAAACATAATTTCACTTGCAACAAATCGCATCTCTCACACCAGGCAACACATTGCTTGATCAACGTTGTCACTTGCTCCTGTCACTGCTCTAGACCGGTACACTTTATCGATTCTTTTCTTTTAATTCCACGTCTTTGTTTCGATTATTTCATTATTCGCTTGTTTTATTTCTTGACTCTGCTTTGGCTACGATGATTTTTACTTCTTGTCCACCAAATATCTTGTGGAATCTTGAATAATAAATAAATAAAAATAAATAAATAAATAAACCTTTTGGATAGGTCCCTGTTGACAATACACATCATGAATGATTAAATGAATAAAACAAAAACTATAAGCACGTCAAGACTGACATCGGGTGACCATCAAGGATGAGCTCTGATCGTTGCCCTTTGATCGCATCTTCGAACGCTATCTAAGGAAGATATTCCAAATACAATTAGGCACAGCAGCTGGGCACACACCATGGCTACACAGAAGAGTAAAATGGCTGAGATTTGCCACACATCATGTGGTATTTACAATCCATGACCCAACCCTGCGTCATTCACTATAGACCTATATCCACCATATCCGCCAAGCTCGCTGAGCAGCATTTTAGCTCTTCACTCACTGACTTCTTGGAAACCAAAAACTTTTTTGACCCTCACCAACATGGCTTTCGTAACGGCCTTTCTTGTGAAACTCAGTTGTCCCTCTTTGTCCACGACATCTGTGCAGCATTCGAATCTCACAAGCTGGTCCACGCAGTCTTCATTGACCTCAGCAAAGCTTTTGACACGGTCCCACATGATATGTTGCTTCAAAAGTTTTCAGCGTATAGAATCCACCATCCTTTCTTTTAACCTTACTCTCCTCCTTCCTATCAGGACGGAAGGCGAGAATAAAATCTCAAACCCAGATTTCACCTGACGAATTTGAGGTGAACATTGGCGTCCCTCAAGGTAGTGTCCTCGGTCCCCTGCTATTTTTAATCTATATCAATGACATTGGTGATTCCTTGCATAGTAACTATAGATTGTATGCTGACGACATCGTGGTGTATCAGCCAATCTCTTCACCGGCCGATATATCCCTTCTTCAAGTAGATTTGTTGCAAATTGAGCTCTGGTGTAAATAATGGGGCATGAAAATCAATTCTGGTAAATGCAGTGTGGTCTTTTTTAAAAAGAAATATGTCCCCATAATACCAAGCCCTTCATTTAGCTACTCCATTGATGGCACTTCCCTCAAACCAGCTGATTGTGTGACACACTTGGGTCTCACCATTTCCGCAAATTTGGACTGGACTAAGCATATTCAAAACCTATCGGCCAAACTTACAGCTTTCAAATCCCTGGTCCTTCCCATACTAGAATATGCCTCGCCAATTTGGGACCCCTATCTTGCTTGTCATTCTCTGTCCTTGGAGCGAATTCAACGCGCCGCTGCCAGGTTCATTGTTGGTAACTACTCACCTTTTTCCAGCGTTTCAACCACCATGGCAACACTTGGACTTGAGCCGTTATCCAATCGTCGCAAGATAAAACGCCTGAATTTCCTGCGAAAGATGATTGTTACGCGCCACCTCAAAATACAGCTCCCTGACCAGTTCTCAATATGCATGCATTCGAGACGCACCCATCATCCTTTTTTTATCACCCAACCGCTCATTAGAAACACCACCTTCTTCAATTCATTTTTTCCTCGAACAGTACGTGAGTGGAACTCCCTTCCCGCAAACTCTCCGCTGCTGGATACACCACGATAACTTTTTCTCTCTGATTTGGTTTTTACAGTTTAAATGTGTCGATTTTTGTTTTAGTTTGTTTTATGCTTTGACGCACTGCTTTGCAGGAAGAATGTTTTCTCAACAACGCAAACTTACTTTTCAAATAAAAAAATAAAAAACAATTGACACGCGCATTGCGATCCCGCGGTGAGGTGCTCCTTTTGACTTCCAGAAGCTGCAATTTGCATACATTTCCTGTGATGTGCGTTGCATAAGCAATCAGTTTTGCAGGCGCAACATTCGAACGGGCAAAAATGAACACATTTGCCACCAGTCAATATTTTGTTTCAAGCACACACACTCCACTCGTGATTTTACTGCATTTGAGCAATGATGTTCGATCAGTCGCCGTGAAGCAGATTACACATCACAAATTTGATTGAACATTTCATTCATAACAAAGCTGAGAAATGGTTTTGTTGAAATCAGAATTTGGCAAGAAAGGAGCTTATCAAAAGTCCTCGAACATAGGAGAAATCTTACGGTGGCCATCTTATTTCAACATGCCTTGGTGCAACTTCACGCCTCACACGAGTGTCATGATGTTTTTGCGGCGCATGCTGCTGCCACTGATTCTAATGGTGCCTGAGTAATTATGAACTCCCATGTTCGAAGACTTTTGATGAGATTTTGATAGGTCATTTGTGCAGCATGGGCATTGAAGCCTCAATTAAAAAATTTCCCCGTTGCCTACAGGTGGCCAAACTAGCTTAGTAAACCACTTCTTCGCATATTTAGTCCATTTTAAACCTCAATTGCACGAGTATACAGGGCGACGGGATTTAATTGAGGATCAAATGATGAAGCAAGATTAAGATGTTGAGGACCATTGATCAGTGGAATCTTTTGAATCAGTCAACTTTTGTTCTCCCACGAAGCATTCCAATTCTGCTGCGGCGTCTTTCTTCTCTTTTTCAACTGATTTGTTCCTCATATCACGGACGAGCGTGTAGTTATTAAGTTGCTTTCTGGTTTGTGATCAGTGATCACGTTTTTCCATCGTTTTGTTTTGAACTTGCGTTGATTTATGACAACTGTTTCGTCTGTACTACCATTTGATAAGGGGAACCCCAAAAATAAAGTACTTTCGTTTATTCATTCATTTTCATTCAGGATCAATTTTGGAATATGAAAACATTGTTCCTGCGAGGACAAGACAAACATCGCTGAGCATCGTGGAAAGTTTTATCGAGAACCAGAATTTTCGGCCAAAATTTTAATAACTAAAAACCATGTTTAAATACAATCATTTTTCACTGAATTAAAAACGTTTCCCCGACATTCTAACGTTTCTTATATCCTACGAACTTATCAAAAGTCCTCGAACTGGTCAAATTTGACAATAGCCTATAATGGCTAACACAGAGGCTCGAACATACTCGTATAGGCGATATTTTAAAGGACTTGTTGTTACAGGGACCGTGTCGTAATTTCAACAGGGCAGATGCAGCTTCACGTCTCACACGAGTGTCATGATGTTTTGCGTGCATGCCGCCATTGATTCTAAATAGCGCCTGAGTTTATAACGAACTGCTATGTTCGAATACTTTTGATAAGGTGTGTATAGATCTTACTTTAGATCTCTCTCGATAGCAAACCTCGATGACATCATGGAAATTCCCAATTCCTTTGCACGCAGTTCTTGAAGTTTCAAACCTGCAAACGAAAATTTCACCGTGAAAAAAAAAAAGACGGTGCTATTCTGGAACGCCAGTTTTATTGGAGAGGTAATCCTGGCAAATATTTCGCATCCGGTGGTTGGTTATGTGGATTTTCCTCCTTTGTCTTATCTAACAGATAAGGATTTGCAATATTAAACATTGGCCTATCTATCTATCTAGGTTGAGGGTTAAAATTAGAAACGTCCTTTTTAAAGGAGGATCATGATGTTGATTCGGAACGGAAAAGTTCTAATACGGAGCTTATCAAAAGTCCTCGAACATAGGCGATATTTTAAAGGACTTGTTATTGCAGTTGCCATGTAATTTCAACTGGGCATGATGCAGTTTCACGCCTCACACGAGTGTCACGATGTTTTGCTGCACGCACATGCTGCCATTGAATCTAAATGGCACCTTATGACTTAAAAATGAACTCCTATGTTTGAAGAATTTTGATAACATTGTATAAACTTTGAGTGCTTTCAAGTTCAAGCTGGATGAGTCGCCTTCACAGTGGTCAGGGCAGGTGAAAATTCTAACTCAACATTTTATGGGACGTAAAATGTCGTTTCTTGTCGTTTTATTCGTGGGAAAATCCGTTGACATGAAGAATGAATTGAATTATAGGTTTAGCAAACGTGAAATATGTAAAAAATGGAAATACATGAGAAAACAGTGAGTCCACAAAGCTGAATTCATCAACCACAGATAATATCAACTCGCAGTAACAGCCTCGGAACTGTCACAATGCTTTCCTGTTACAATACTTTTCCATAAGTATTTCCTATTTTTTCGCCTATTTTAACAATGACGATTGTTATTTTCCACATTGATTGCTTATTTACTATTGCAATTATTTTGCAAAAACTATAATTGATTATACAAGCACTTACAATGGTTTTATTATTATTTACTGTTACTATAATTTTACTATTAATTTCCTATGACGATTATTTTGCTATCATTTTACCATTTCCATAAGGAACTATTATTTTACTGAAATTATGACGAACGATTATTTTTCTGTTAGGTACTGTTATAAACTATATATAAAATACAATTACATTTATTTTGCAATTATTCTATTGTTTTACAATATACGATCATTTTACTGCATTATTTTATAGTTACCGTTTTTAACTATTGTTTTACTCTTTTGACTATTTTGCTGTTACTTTCTCTTTCGATTATTTTACAAAGATCTAACTACGACTATTATTTTGCACTTTTCATTACATTGCTTTCTAAATTCTGTTGCGATATTTCTTTCTATCATTTTACTACGTAGATTATTTTACTGTTATTTTACTTATACATTTCTGTTGTAATTACTTTACCATGATTGTACTGTTACGATTATTTTACCACATTATTCAACACGATCGTTTTATTGATTAATTTACCATTGCGATTATTTTACCACCATTTTACAACGATTATTTTGCAATCATTTTACTGTGCTATTCCATTATATTGCTGTATTTTTTATATAAATGCTATACAGGGTGTGGCAAAAGTAACCGAACACCTAAATCTCTCATGTCCGCAGGTGACCTGAGTTGTGGCACGGCGGTGCTTGTCAGCCCAGAAACGCCTTGCGGGATGTGCTTCCCCATAACGATAACAAACCTCAACCGACCAGAGAGATCAAAGACTTTAAAGTGTCTCTTCCGGTGTCGCTAAACGAGAAGGCGGTGTTGTTCTGCCCAGAAATCAGGCTTGCCAATCATTTAGAGTGTGCTAGGTTGGTTAGTCTAGGTTAGGTTGGGCTTGATTTAGCTAAGTTAGGCTAGGCTTACATAACCCAACGTGGGAGTGAGGGAGGGATCGACCGTCCAACACCTATATCAGACACCAACCCAGATTCACAAACAACTCAATACCAACAGCCTCCATTTGAGCACCTGCCAAACGCCAGAACCAGCCATAAGATAACCGTTACCACACAAGGAACCCAACCCAGTGTGCCAGTGTTTCTTGGCTGACAGGCTCCGGCATGCCACAACTCCTGGCGGCTGTTGAAAATTTGTTATGCAGGTCTTTCGCCTGGTAACTTTTGCAATTAAACAATTAAACAATTAAACAATTAAACAGGTGTTCGGTTACTTTTGCCACACCCTGTATATTTACATCGCTATTCCGATTTGCTTTTGCTTTACTTTAATGATCATTTTACTTTATTTTAGTACCTACTGAATATAATTACTTTTTTCCTGTTGTTTTACACGATCGTTTCATATTTTTCCTATTGGGATATATGATTTTACTTTTCACATTATTTTACGATAATTTTACTAAAGCTTTTATTTTAGGTAGTTTTGTTTTCCTCTGACCATTATATTTCTCGACTTTTTTCTATTTCTTTTCTATTGCGATTATTTATCAATTAGACTCTACCACTCGTTCGGCAAACCGTTTCATTCGGTCTTGGAGTAACAGCGGAGAGAAGGTTCCAGTGGAAAACTATAGTTCGGTGTTAATTTCACCCGGAGATGTGTCAAGGTTTTCTTGACTTTCATTGACAGCCTCCGACATACAATGCGACCTCATTTGAAAATCGAGCTTTTCGCAGCGAAATTTCAAGCGAGGTCTTTTTCTACCGGGACCCTTCTCTCCGGCGTAAGTGATTGAAAATGTCCAAGTATTTTTTACTGCTTCAATTTCAACAAATAAGCTTGACCTTCTTCCAAGGAAAGGGTCGAATATATCGGGACTCTTTCTGATGGGGGTGGCAGAGGGTATGGGGTGGGTAAATCGTAAATTTCACCCCTTCATGCACATCACTCACCCATATAGTCATACATATATCTAATCCGATTCTATTAGATATTACGAGAAAAATAAAAACGAGGCTATCGGCTTCGTGCGACTGAATTGATCGATCGTCAAATGAGAATATTTTCCAAATTTCTCTCAAATGCATATCAGCAGCGCGCCAGCAACTGCAACATTGGATCCTGATGAAATGACAATAAAACGTGCTCTGGGCTATAATCAAGGCGCAACTCGATTCGATTCACACTCGTGAAAGGCCAGTAATGAAATATCATTCGGTTTTTCGCAACCGCGGAGGGATAGGATATGCACACGTGCTGCGACAGGGTAAATTCCGCGTTGACAGATTCTTTATTCTCGTTTCGCATGAGACCGAGTCTTTTTGTCCGAATAAATCTGAAGGTCCGAGAATTTTGCATTGAATTGTCCGGAAAATCCAAACGTCATTCCACTTCGAGATGCACGCATTGGCAGTGCATCACATCTCTTTGATCGCTCTGCTGAGCCGGTGGCTTTCGACTGGCACGTTTTTCTTGTTACAGGAATGTTCCGGTTTGCCTTTGAGCATCCCTTTCACTTGTCTCTTCAAATGGAGCGAGGAATATCCTGATTATGCATTCTACCCTTGAAAGTTGAAATCGCAAAACCCTCGCAACGCATCACCAATGTACAGGGTTGCCCAAAAGTCCCTCAACGCTGACCTTGACTCAGGCCTGGTGGTTCGTGTGGGGCATCTCCTTCACGGTCCATGCAGAATGTAATCTTGTCCCATATTCGTCCGGTCATCTTTCTGCGCATTTGTGGTGCCATCGTCCGAAAGACCGCTCCACGTTACTGGGCTTCGGGCGGGCAATGATAATGGTGCATGGGTGCGGTTCTGACACCCTTCCAATCCATCGACCCTGAAATTTAAGAGACAATTTCTACCGAACCGCTCCAAGGCATCTTGGGCAAGAGCCAATTGCAGCCATGCTGTTTGCAACTGATCCTGTTTATCCAGCCGTGAAAAAATCACTGCTGGAACATTGGCAAAGGCAGGTTGCTTCCTGAAAAACTCATGGAGATGATAGCAACCTACCAAGAAGCACAAAAGAAAACACTATGCGAAAGTTGGGATTTCTGGGCCACCGTTTTTTTTTTAAGCAACATCGCACAAGATGCTTTCAGCATATCAATATGCGCTGAAGAAGCGGTGTTGAAGCCGCAGCAAGTGCATTGCGTCATTGAAACATTATATTTTATGAACTTGAAGACATGCGATGTGAAAACACACGTGTTTGAACTTCGCATGGCCACGAGTACACCCACTCTTAGCATTTTTAATGGGATTAGCTGATAGTGAGATCTTTGACATCTGAAACTATATTTCAGCTAGAGTGATGGTTTTTCCGGATGTCTGCGAAGTGCAAAAAATGGTCCCCATAGAACAACAATGAATTTTACGGCATTTTGTGATCAGCGGAAAACCGAGCAATGGGCAACATTTGTATGTTACTTGTATAAAAAATAGATTTCAGGAAAGTAGGTATAGGTGCCTACAAGCCAAAGAAATTCCCTGTTGCTCATTCGACCAATTTCACTTGACATCAGAAATTCGTTGACTTGTCCATATACTTGGCATCAAAATCCAATTACTTGTCCACACTTGATATCAAAATCCATTGACTTGTCCACACTTGACGACAGAAATCCATTGACTTGCCCACTGTTGACGTCAAAATCCATTGACTTGTTCACATTTGACACCAATATTGACTTATCCACACTTGCCATTAGAAAGCCATTGTATTGACCACATATATCATCAGAAATTTATTGACTTGTCCACACATGACATCAGAAATTTATTGATTTGTCCACACTTGACAGCAGAATCCATTGACTTGCCCACTCTTGACAACAAAATCCATTTACTTGTCCACACTTGCCATTAGAAAGCCATTGACTCTTTCACCTTTGACATCAAAAAGCCATTGCTTGACATCAGAAGCCATTAACTTGCCCTCAATTCATTGACTCGTCTGCACTTGACATCGGGAATCCCATTGACTTGTCCACACTTCACATTACAAATTTTTTCACTTGTCCACACTTAACATCAACACTCCATTGACTTGTCCACACTTGACATCAAAATCCATTTGCTTGTCTGCGCTTGACATCGGTACCAACAATTGACATCAGATATCCATTGACTTGCCCACATTATTTGACATCAAAATCCATTGACTTGTCAGCTCTGTGCGTCGGAAATTCATTGGTTTTTCCATTATTTGAAATCAAATGCCAATCCATTGCCTTATTCATTAACTTTTTTAGAATCAGAACGACATACTCAAGTCAAACCAGGGTGTGATCAGCAAACAAATACCCTCGGTGGTTAACTTGTCGAGACAGTCCAAAGGAGGGCAGCTCCTTTGATCACAAAAGCGTCTCTGTCTTGCTTCCTCATCCACTTGGTAGCAGGTGTGATGGACATGCTCTGGCTGCAAATAATGACTTACATTTTGCCAGGAAACGGGGTGTAATTTGTCCCTCCCTCCAAACACATTGGATACTGTGGAACTATAGCACGTGGATATTCGGCAAAACACTTTCCTCACTAAACCCCCCCTTCCGCGGTGTCACACGCGTTATATCCAATTTAGCCTGCTCCTTGAACCATTCAAGATTGGAATAAGTTCCGTACAAATCGTAAAGGATTTTCCAGGCATCAAAGATTCGCTCTCGCGACATCACAAACCTGCAGTAGCTTGTTTTTGAGAACGCTGTTTAGATGTTATCATTTTCAATAATTATTTCCGTCGTCTAATTTTCAATCGACTGTTTTGTTTATAAATTTTGCAGAGATCTTGCTCTCACATCCAAATATTTCAGCAACCATATGCAGTCGATTCTTGTACGGCTGTGGTCAGTCTTTGAAGATTTGATTTTGAATCTGAACAGAAAAAGCGAACTCTGGCGGTCGAAATGTGTTCGCATTAGGCACGATCAAACAAATTCAAAGAGCAATCATTTTTAACACCCTGTTGTTCCGAACGGCACCACATGATAAGAGAAAAACATATTGGGCCAAAGAACAAATAACTTTTCTCATCTGAAACAAATGTGGTTTTCTCCATATCTCCGCTCGGGCACATCGTTACGGGGGGCCGGATCAGACTGCCCCCTGACGAAAAATGCCCCCAGCTACTCGCTTGCACCCCTGGCATGAGTATTTGTCTCGCCCAAGTGGGAAATTTGACCTCAAGTGAATGATGCTCCCAAATGAACCCAAATTTTCAAATATTATCAGCTTCTGTGGCTCTGCCCAACGCGACCCTCTCCAGGGGCTCTGCGACCTTGGAACCCCGCTAATCCCAACCCAAGACACCAATTGTTGGGGATTTCGCCTGCCAGACCTCCCGGTTGGGTTAGCACCCAGCTCCATCCCATAAGAATGCCAAATATGACGCTCCATGTCTCTGATTGTTTCTCTTTCCCCTAAATTAAGCGCAACAGCTGCCGATTCTGAAGCAACTCGTGTTTCAGCATAAGAACAAATGGAAATTAAATGTTCGCCAGCACACTTTCAGCAAACATCCAAAGCTGTACCCTTCGTTCGTTTGACCATAAAGACCTGACCTCACTCGAGTACGATAGCCGTGGCAGCTGCGATTGTTATTTGAGGCATGAAGAAGGATATACAGGGTGTCCCAATTCATTTCGCCAAAATTCGATGAAGATGTTCCTGATGGCAAAACAAATCTTTTGCGGCGACCCAGTAAAAATCACCATCTCAGTTTCCCCGCATAAGACGACCACAATTTGGGTTTTTGGATTTTTGGGGCGCACTGCGTGACAGTGGAGGCTTGGAGGTTGTTTTGCCATTGTATATTTTATGTTTCACTTGTCGTAGAACCTGTCCTGAAAATTTGACTGTTTTACGATAAAATCTTACCTCCCCATGCATTCCCCAAGTGGGCCCATTTTGGGTGACTTTGGGGGCATTACATGGAAATGGAGGCCCTGAGCAAATTTTTCATGAGTAATTTCGATTTGTTTTGCTGTCAGGAACATCCCCACGAATTTTTGCGAATTTTTTGCGACACACTGTAGATATGCCTTGCATCTGTTGCTGGGTTGGTGTGGGTCTCTACATCCGCAAGTGCTTGCTGAAGGTCGTTGGTTGTGGGAAATTGGGAAATCGAATTTGTTCCCAATTCAGGAAATTTGAAGGGCGCCAACTTCGACTGGCAGAAGGTTTAACTCTTGCAAGAAAAGCGCCGCGCCTGACTCCGAGATGTCTGCCTGTGTCTTTCGGGACTTTGCGAAGAGGAAAAACGGAACAAAATGGAGAAATTTGCATTTCGAACGAGAGTCATCGTCGCTGCACCAATTCTCTTTGATCTTTCGACGGTTCTGCATGGTTTTTAGTAAATGCCTCCATAATCCAATTATGTCGAATTATTATCGCTAAATAGGTCATAATTTACGCTGCGACATGGAGACATAGGCCCTATCCGAACCCACAGAGAGTTTGACAATTCCGCATTGTTGTGTGGATGCACATTTTTTTTCCCAATCCACTTCCGCATGCGCGTCTCTGATTGGTTGTTGGGATTTCCAGCCAATTTCAACATCCAATTTTCAAAACCTCACTTAACCAAACCTAACCTGACCTAACCTAACCTAACCTGACGTAACCTAACCCTATTGCAACCCTAGAAAGAGTTGCGAAGCGGTGGCAAACATGCCAAATGGCAAAAAGCGGTGGCAATGCAAAAATCCAAAATTGATGACGTCACAATTTGAGACGACGTGATTGGCTGTTGCGACCTCCTGGTCCGCGGAAGTGGATTGGGAAAAAAATTATGCTGTGTGGATAGCATTCGTAATAAATAGGGCGAAGAATTCCTGCCATACACAACGAAAAAACCGATGAAAAAATCTGGCTTCAGCATAGAAATGAAAGTTTCCCTATAAATGTGTTTGTTAGCCAACAAGGAGTTATCTTGAAATGCGAGCACCTTCTTTTGCATGCAACAGCATCTTCCCGGTGGGTCATTCGAAAAAGTAATGAATGAGCGAATTCAGATATGCTATGAGCGAAAGGCAAGAACGATTTAGGTTGCTCGTTCTGCAGGACATGAGCAGCAGCCAGTTACGATTTGTGGAACTGCAAAATTCCACATTTTCACCCCTCCCATTCCGATTATCGGCTGCCTTATCACTGAAATGTATTATTGAGATTTCGTTAAAATATCATCTGCATAGAGACGAATTGGACAGACGTGTTAAAAATATCAATTATAAAGAGCGTAAAATGACGGGGACCTTGATGCACTACACCCTGGGGTTAAAAGGTAAGGTTAAAAGTGTCACATAAGGTTAAAAGTGACACTGGAGGAATACCGAACAATAACAACGTGTGCTCTTCTGAGAATGACAAAGACTCAAGTAGCGTCAACAGAGAGGCTGGCTGAAAGACTGTTTTTGACATTTTTGAAGGGTCCAGCGACAGAGACAGAATTGGATTGATTTAGAATTTTTTTTTTCTTAGACGGATTTTTTTTATTTGCCCGGGTTCGGTTAGGTGAGGACAGGTTTGTCCACCCTACCATTCTCATGCTAAAAATCCCACCAAATCTCTGCCTCTGTCCGCTTCTATCAGTCCACTACTGTCTCAGTCCGTTCTATCCCAGTCCCCTGTTTTTTGACTTGACGAAAGCCTTTGACTGTGTCGTCCATTCACCCTCGCTTTCAATTTCCGATCCCTTTTAAAAGCGAGAGTGAATGGGCGACATAGTCAAAGGCTTTCGTCAAGTCAAAAAACATTGCGCAGGTGGAGATTACATTTTCAAAATTTGATGAGATTTTGAATATCAACTAAATCAATTGGGTCTCACAAGATTTACGGAAACCGATTTATAAACGCCATACTATAATTTGGATGAATTTTTTGTTTCTGGTCTCGGCAAAATTAGAAATCAAATTATTCAACAGTTTTTTTGAATAATTTGCGAAGAGAAGAACTAGTTGATATAAAAAATTTTAAATCTGGCGGTAATTACTTGGGTCAAGAAAGTTTACCTTTTTGAAAACGGGACAGATGTTAACCATCTTCCAGTGGTCCGGAAACGAACCTGTGGAAATTATTTTTTCGGGAAAGTATTTCGAAATCGCGGCAATTTTAGAGTTTTCAAAATTTCGACTTGGATTTTATAATATCTATCGCCGCAAGGCCTTTGATGCCATCATGGCAGATTTGGCTTTGTTTCAACAAAAGGTTAGCGTTTTTCGAAAAACATTCGGAAAAATAATTGTCAGCTGTGAAAGACAGAATGTCATCAGATGAACTGTCAAAAATGCGCGTGAATTTTTCTAGTGAAATCGCTGGAAAGAGAGCGAAATCAAATTCACGCAGCCTCACATTAAAAGGCCTACCCGTTAGAAATGGGGAACTGCGCAATCAAAGAATACCTACATTGCTTCTGGTTTTTTCACTTTTCGCCGAATAATCGTCCGGATGTCATTTATTTCTTCAATTTGGCCTAATTGCTGTTTCCAGCAGTCAGGATCCACAGTGTCATCAGACAACAACTCGAATATTTTCTCCAATAGCTCGAGCTAAGTGGAATGAACACTAAAACCTCAGCCAATTGTGATTCCTCAGCATTAACAGGGTTGAATGGCAACATATCTGTAAAAAGAGGTTCCGGTGTCACTTTCGACATATGTTTCCCGTCTTGTGATACACTGTGAACTTGTGCGAATAGCTACACGTTTGTCGCGAGTGCGGCAGACCCAAGCACGTCGCGTCCAACTTTATCATCATGTATGGACTGATAGTTGAGAATCTTGCCGAACTGATTCGAAATCGATGGAGTGAGGAAGCGTGGGAGGACGTTCGGAAGCGTGCCCGTGTCCCTCATGCAACATTCGCCGTCCACCACGTCTATCCGGAGAATACTCTGCCGAGATTGGCAAAAGCAGCAAGTCAGGTAAGTGCACGTGTGTGAATGCGCAAATGGAAATGTGTCGAAGATTGATTTTTAGACAGGTTTTTTATTTTTTTTTTTTTTTTGAGAAAAATCAGGAAAGTTCTTGCAAAATAAATTATTGAAAAAAAAATTACAAAAAAATATGAATTCAACTGTGATTAAAAAACGCGAGATGTATTGGCACCAAATGCCGCCATGGTTGTTGGCAATGGGTGGCAATGGTTGCTTGGCAATGAATGTTGTTGGTAATAGCTGCCGGTGGCAATGGTTGTTGGTGACAATGTGTGTTGGTGTGGGAATGGTATATTTTTGGTGAAGTTGCTGGTTTTGTGGGTGAAGTCCGATGGCGCCGTGCCAACAACTTTGGTGTGGTCACTTGTGAATTGAAATGGTATGGTTGTTTTCCTTGCAATTGCCGTATCCTGTGAAAAATATCTGGTAAGTTAGCGTCGAGAGTGGTAACAACTAACCACAGCATCAGGTTGCAACTTGTACCCACAGTCAGCTTAAAACGCAAATGATCGGCTATGACAATGAATGTCGATAAATGTAATTTGATTAATTTCTCTACTAAGAAAGATTGTATTGTAATTCACTATGTTCTCAATGATCGTGCGTTGATCTCACAGAAAGAACTCATCTATCTAGGGGTCAAGTTCACAACCACGCTTGACTGGTCACCCCATATTAGCATGATCACTTCGAAAGCGAACAGGGCCCTGTATTTTATAAAACGGAATAGAAATTAGGGAATTGGCCTATTTCGGCCTTGTGCGCCCATAATCCTTGAATATGCTGTTTAAGCTTGGGATCCATGGCGTTGTTGTCAGACTTCTGATCTGGAAAGGGTACAGCGTAGGGCTGACCGCTTTGTGTTAGGTGATTACAGACGACACAGCAGTGTCAGTCGCATGTTAGCTTCCCTGGGATGGGACTCTTTTCAAGCAAGGAGGGAGATAACAAGATTAACGTGCCTTTTCCTGATCCTTGGAAGCGCTGGAGGATGGGGGAACTTGCTCAGCTATCTGGACTTGCCATCGTTTTACTCGCATAAAGACCACAATTACAAGCTCCACTCTCAGGCCTTTAAAAAGGACATCGGCATGTACTCATTCTTAGGCAGAATCATTCAGAAGTGGAACTCTCTCCCTTCGAGGGTGTTTGACCAGCCACTGAGTGTTCCGATTCTCAAGGACGAATTAGAGACAACCTCGTTAAAGT